>JAJIYU010014646.1:0-13177 GCA_030144865.1 Tinospora cordifolia
ATCATATTCAAATGCAAATAACTATATAAACAAAAAACTAGAAATAAAACTAAAATATATTAATTCTAAGGAGAGTCTTGACCAAACAGAGTCAAGACTCTCCTTAGAGTCTCGACCACACAGAGCCAAAACTATGTCTTCGCAACCACTAATCCAACGGCTACAATAATACACGAAATTGATCATTCTATTGTCTAACTACGATAAAATAACTTTTAAACACAAATGAACTACAAATCTTATCAGATTTATGTTTCTCTTTTGAAAATTTTTTTGAATCAGGCAGATGCTATTCTTTAAATTTGACAATAATTTTGGCAATGTGACAGCTATAAATGCACTCTTTAAAGCCTGTACAATAAATTCTCGACAGTAGAATGACTCTAGTGGGTGATTTTTGGTAGTAGAACAACGTTGATTGGGTTAAAGATTGGCTTACGATGTAGCTTCTAGTGCGTGTGTGAATGTTTTCGTTCGGTGAGTGAGTGTGGTGAGTATATATTAAGCATAATTAATTAAGTTAGTTAAACTTTAAACCAAGATAGTTTAAGATTTTTGAAGAAAATATGGGATGAACACATCATTTTTCTAAAGATGGTGGGGTAAACTTAATATTGAGATAAAATCAGCCCCGTCACCCCAGACGGGGCTGGGGGCACATTTAGTTTTTGAGATTGGCACAATCTCAACGGCGTTCGGATCTCGAGACATGGATTGCCAACAAGATGTCAGGAACGCTCCCAACTGAAACTCTGCAGCTGAAAAAGAGAAACCGAAAGGCAATGCTTCCAAAATCCCGAGTTTCAAAACGGCCAAAACTTGGGATTCGTAATCCCATAGGGTCTCCCTTTCTTCTCCAAATTCCTCAATTTTTTGGCGTGTTCTCTCAGCTACTACTTTATTCTGATTCCTCATAACAATTAGAGAGAATTTGATCATCGACACCTCGTGTTAGTCACAATGGCCGCTCGAATACTGCAAGTGTCACAAGATGGGTCCGGCGATTTCTGCACTGTTCAGGATGCAATCGACGCCGTTCCGCTATCCAATACTCGCCGCACCGTGATCCGCGTCGCGCCCGGCATTTACAAGCAACCTGTGTACGTGCCCAAGACCAAGAATTTCATAACACTTGCTGGGTTGCGACCAGAAGACACCGTTCTCAATTGGAACAACACCGCTAACAGAATCGAACACCACCAGGTTAGCTAGGTTAGCTGTTGAGTTAATTAAAGGGGCTGATTCGTTAAGTAAGAAAAAATATGGAAACCTTTAGATTTCGATTTGTTTTTGGTTAAAAGGGGAGTTTTTTTTGAGGTTTTGTTGATACCCATTTCGTGCAGAGTTCTCGGGTGATTGGAACGGGCACGTTTGGGTGTGGGAGCACTGTTGTTGAAGGAGAGGAGTTTATTGCTGAGAATATTACCTTTGAGAACTCTGCTCCTCAGGTAGGGTGGTTAAGGATTTTGGGATTGTCTTAGATGTTTGAATAAATTATTAGTTTAGCAGACTTTATTTGTAAGTTTTATTTTATTTTATTTTTTATTTATTTATTCTTTGTGGGAGTTCAGGGTTCAGGACAAGCAGTTGCAATTAGAGTGACTGCTGATCGGTGTGCTTTCTACAACTGCAAGTTTCTGGGTTGGCAGGTATTGTTTACATGCAATTGGTCTGGAATTTGGGAAGTCTAATCAATTTTTTTATATGATCAATTTGTCATAGAACTGATCCATGAGAGTTAAATTTGATACCTTCATATGTGGTGATATTGGAATTAAGATGGCCAATGTTTTTCTATAAAGTTGGTAGCTTGATTGGAAAGTTCACGAGTTGTATTTCTATTGTAGGTAGATAAGTGCAATTTGTCTCTTTGAAATCTCAGAATTGAGAATATTGGACACTTAATGCAGGATACCTTGTATTTGCATCACGGGAAGCAGTATCTGAAAGACTGTTACATTGAAGGAAGTGTGGACTTCATCTTTGGGAATAGTACTGCTCTCTTGGAACATTGCCATATACACTGCAAATCAGAGGGATTTATAACTGCACAGAGTAGGAAATCATCCCAGGAGTCAACAGGCTATGTGTTCCTGAGGTTTGTGCTTCCAGAAACTTTTTTAATTTAAAACTTAACGATTAAAGGGTTCGTGGCACTAATAAATGTTTTTGAAGTAATTTGTGTTGAATATATATATATATATATAAGAAGTTGAATTCATTTTTGATAAACAAAACTCTCCTATGCTCTAGTTTCAATATATTTGTGCATTCTTGCCTTCCATTTTGGCTAGAAAAAAGGAGTATAGGGGGCACTTCTGTTTAAAAATGGACCTTGTTGCAAATATGAACATTTGACGCATAAAGCGTTTATGAAATACTGAAATATTTGATTTTCTTTATGAAATTGTTGTCTTGAGTGCTTCACATAATGCAGGACTAGTCTTCTCATGAATGATTGTAATAGCAATGAAGCATTGTTTTGGCTACCGGGGAACATGCTAGGTGAATTTGATTCTAGTACATTATTTCACCTAGGAGTGTGCTTTCTGTCAAGCCAAAACCATTATGCGCTTATCATGGGCGAAGACTTCTGCGGTGTTATTGTGAACACAATACTTGGACAAAGATTTGCCAACCTCATACAGTATTCAAAAGGGCTTTTCTACACTTTCCTTTTCTTTGCTTTTCCTTTTTTTTTTTTTTTTTTTTTTTGGGGGGGGATAACCACAGCACACACACACCCCTACCTTGGAGTTGTTCAATTCTTTGCTCCCACGCACACCTGCCTTGAAGTTGTTCAATCTTTGCAACAATATTGAAGACTTTGTTTCACATATGCCGTTAAGCATTTTAATTCATTTCATACCTTTGCATTTGGATTTGTTTCTTCAAAACATGGTTATGGCTTAATATTTCTTGCAGCTAGTTGATCTTTTGCCAAATTAACATACTCTTCTTTACCTGGCAATATTAAGTTCAAAACTTCATTGCCCTATACAATCATTCCCTTCCACATGTAAATGCTTCTCTGGCTCTTTTGGGCTTCTCCTTTTATTCTTTGTTTCTTTTTCCATATTGATCTGAAAATTACCTTCTTAGCTATATAGAACTATATTTCCTATTGCTAATGTGGATTATATTACCTAACAATGCAGATGTGTCATTACTGGCAATGGTGGGACTTCGTATTCATATCTTGGGCGACCATGGGGCCCTTTTGCAAGGGTGGTGTTTGCACACACATGGATGGATGCTTGCATTAGACCAATAGGATGGCATAATTGGGGAAAATCTGAAAATGAGAGGAGTGCTTGCTTTTATGAATACAGGTACTTTTTTTCTTCTTGATCTTGACAATTCAAAATCACAATAGAGCCATTGAACTTGATTTGGAACTTACACACGATGAAAAGAAACAAGTTCAATGCTTACAATCTTGATCTATCTTGAACTTGATGTCCCAGTGATGAAGACAAATAATATATATTGCTATTTATATTTCAGTTATTTCAATAAGTAGCAATTTAGTTATTTATTGAAGTTGCTAATTATTTTATTTAAGTAGGATATACTTACTTATTTCAGTGAAATTTTAGTTGTTTTTACTTTCGTGTCTAAATTTTGTACAATATATATAAGGTATTTTAGATTTTTATAAGTAATAGGTTTGTAATTGAAATTGATGCGTGATTTAAAGAAAAAATGTTGATTAATTATTTTTTCGTCTTCTTTCTTCTTCCTCCATTTCTTCTACCTCTAACTCTTCTTCTTTTCTAATTTCATTCTTAATTTGCCAATTGTTGAGTCTTTAATCTTTACTTGAGAAACAAACTAAGCGAATTAAATTCAGCCTTTTTTAGTATTAGTCTGAAAAATTCTCAGAGGCATCATTATTTGGACCTTGATGGTCTTAAGTTTGGTATCTTTCAAAATCTAATCACCGTTTGTTTAAAATTAAGTTTGTAATTGCTTTTGCTTAAATGGAATCGTTGTGCATTCTAAGGTAGTACTTGGGCCTTAAAACCCATTCCACGCCCTAAATGTTTGTCACTAACTAGTGCATTCTAATGAAGTTGAAAAAAAAAAGTGAAATAAAAATCATGACAACATCTATATAGCTTGTCATTTTTTTTAAAGAACAGAATATGTGTGTAATTAACAAAATGTTAATAAGTTAAGTGTAACAATTTTGTACTTGTTGAGTTGAAATGGAATTAAGTACACTATTTTTTTTTTTTTTTATAACATAGTGGTATCCGAACTTGTGCCCGACTAATCCACTATGGGGTATCCCCACCGGCCGCAAGACCAGGACCCGGGAGACTCAAGGGATGGCTCCTTGGTGACTCGAACCCGTGACAATTTGGGAGCACGGACTCGGAGTTGACCACCACGCCATCGCCTTGGCGGCGAATTAAGTACACTATGAAGCAATAAAATTAGAAGAATGGATACATTTGAGATGCAATTGTAGTTCCATTGGAGATCAAATGGTAGCGAACTAATTCTAGATAGTTTGGACACAAGCAAAAGAAAAAAAGACAGAGAGAAGTAGGTAAGATGGTAAAGAAGAATGATATATTCTCTATTAAAATAGTGTTTAAGAGGAAGGAAAAAAGATGATTAAGAAGGCATAACCACCACTTGTACTATAACAAAAGACTCGACCCTAGAAAAATTGGAGTACCAGGTCAATCGCTATAGCCTAAACGATATTATTTGACAAACCACCTTAGTTGGTTTTCTCTCATTTTAGATCAAGGCCCTTCCTATTATTCATCAAATATATATATGTTTCTAATTTCGCTATACATTTATTGCCCAACATTTTGTTCCACGATTTGTTCACTAATACTGGTTTGACAGCATTCTTCAATCAAGAAAAGCCATAATCAACATTGTTTGAGGTTTCCTTGTCTCTCTGATAATAGTACCATTTTTGTGGGAGAATTCTATACTTTTGAGTTTCTCTGACATGTAAGTTCTGCAGGTGCTTTGGTCCTGGAAGTTGCCCTTCAAAACGTGTAACATGGGCCCGCGAACTAGTGGATGATGAAGCTGAACAATTCCTGACACATTATTTCATTGACCCAGATCCTGAAAGGCAATGGCTGATGCAGAGAATGGCACTGAAAGTTCCATTATCTGCATAAGTAATTCATTAGTTAAAGATACTAAAATTATCGAGACACAGATGTCTACAAAGAGATGATCAATTAAATCTGATATAACTACATATATTGCAACCCCAGCTACATGAGGATGGATAACATATGCATAGGCCAGCTATGAGTCTCAGTTGAAGGGATACATCTTTTCTGTGCGTTAAATATTTTGGGACAGTCTTGAGCGTGTAGGTATAAACAAGGCTATTTCAGTGTGAGAGACGAGCAGGGAAAGGAGGCCTATCCCTGAAATACATTGGTGAACTTGTTTTTGCCTCTGTCCCAGCTTTAAATATATACAAAAACTCTGATATGCAGAGGGGTTTAGAGTTTATATAAATGTGCCAACGCCCCGGCCCCCATAATCTGAATGGCTTTTTTAAAGAAAATATTAAAATTAATTATTGCAGTTGCATAAAAAATCTATTCTAATTACTCAAAATTATTGCATGAATGGATATAATGTATTTGAATAAATGGCTGTAAATGCAATAATTATTTCTTTATATTTTATTTGATTTATTTAAGCACTATATGTGTCACTGAGGCAATTTATGACTAATCCCATCTTGGAGAGTTTTTAGCAAAATTCTTCTTATACGCCTGAGAAGGAAACAATCTTCCAGGGAAGAGCAGGGCCACCCGGCTTCCTCTAAGAAGTAAAAGTTATTTTATACATTTCATGATAATTTGGTTAAAAGAAGAAAAGTGGAACGAAAGCATTTTTAAAAAATTGTCCATAATGCGGTCTATGTCACGTCAACTATGAGATTTGAGTTTTTATTTTTATTTTTTTGCCTAGACATTGTAAAGTTTTTATCTATCATTTTCAGTTTCATCAGAAGAAGAAAAAGTGACCAATTGATCTAAAACAAATTGATATGCCAATTTTGTGAGCTTTGTTTCTGCTACTGATTCTTCTGAGTCTCACGCAAGCAGCGAAGGAGTCTTCCATCACACCCGATCTCTGAACATGTCCTTTCCGCAAATCTTAGTAGTTCTCTTAGATATATGTATATATATGTATGTCTGTATTTTAAAACCATAGGCAGCTGAACTGGTCATGGCTATTTGCCTACCATCCTCAAAATCTCATTCTGCGCGTCCTGCAATCTCGTGGAATGGACAAAATGTTCATCATCTGGTAAACTGCATATCAGATGATGCTGCCTCAGCTTGACTTGAATGGTTGCACCTATAAAACTTCGATCCAGTAAAACATCACAACATAAAATATGGCGTGCCATAAAATGCTATGACTGATATGCTTAATCAATATCAGTTTTGTCCAACAAAAAGAGACTAGCTAGTCCTACGATCACAACCATTGTTTCATTCTAGATAGTTCAAATACAGTAAAAGGTTCAGAATCTGTCAAAACTAAACAATACCTTTAACTAAAATCAAAAACAGACAGTACACAATACATTAAACTTGGCCAAAAGACAAAAAAGGGGAAAGAGGAAGAAGAACCCAAATTAAAAAAAGGGGCATAACCATTTACAACCTTGAGACCTAAAAAGGCAGGTGATGTTTGAGAGTTCTAGGAAGATGAGATAAATAAGAAGGAAGCAAAGAACACTGCCAAGTTCAGTTTGCAGTGACCATTGAAGAGCATATTTTATCATCAAACAAATTCCAATTAATTATGTGTCCAGATCTGCTCCTTCAAGATCAACATATGGCACCTTGGGATGTAAAACTTGGAAGCAACAATTCATCAATCAGTTTGGCTATATAATGAAGATGAAAGCAGTGAATCATCATATATTCAGTTAGAGTTTGTAAACTTGCCAGATTGGGTCTCTTGACAACCCATCTGCCACAATCCAGAGACAGAAGGTAAAGCCGGGTCCAGGAATGAAGTGCATAAAAGTTGAATGTGCGACGTTGCATCCAATTATTAAGTGTTGAATATGCTCCAATGATGATCATTTTGCAGACTTTCTTTAATCTTCTCAAGTCTCTTGAGAATCTCCAAAAACGTAGGTCTCTTATTATTGTCTGCAGCCCAGCACTGCTCTGTAAGCCTGAAAATGAGGCAGATGCATGATGATAAAATGTTCATGTAAGCTAGAAACAAAATGGATAATCAACAAATCATTAAGTGGCAACAGGAACTAAGGAGAAGTCGGTAAAATTATAAGAGAAGTAGATGTCCAATGGCACCACTCAAGATTCTTTCCAAAGATCAACCTAGAATTTGGTTAAATCAATCAATAGCCTAATAATTGTCAAGGAGACTAAATTATGTAGCCCCACATCTACACGAAACCCAGAAAGGTCGGCAATGTACCACCAACTCCATGGTTCGGAAAATATCTCCTAGAGCAATTTTTTTCAGGGACAAAACCTTCAATGGATAAAACTAAAATCGAGTACAAAGATATAAAAGTTTTTGAGCTATTGGTGTTTATTTGGCTCATCTGCCATCCAGCAGGGAACTGCCAACCGACAAATCATGATTTCCTTTCTAAGTGGACACATAACAACGGAATAAAGCAATTTACTCTCTCAGTTCAGGAATGGAGCCTTTGGCACGAAATATTGGCCTTTGTCCATCTGCAATTAGTCTTGCAGCTTCATAGGGTTCATAATTTGCCATTGGTGGATCCCCTTCAAGCATCTGCACCAAAAAACTCATAAAGCCAACTTGAACTGCTAATGCAAAATTCTTCTTTATCATCTTCTTCTAAAACACAAATTAGTGGCAAAAGAAAATTACCTCATACAATATCATTCCGAAAGAGAATACATCAACCTTCTTGTCATACTTTCGATGTTTGAAGACCTCAGGAGCCATATAACGGTCTTTGTTTCCGTTCCATGTAAAGACATGCACATAAAGTTTAAACAAGCGAATATGAAATTTGCTCTTAAATGATATACGAGGTACACTCACAGCTTCCGGTCTCTCCAGTCATTTTGTACACGTCATGTGAATTCTGAACCTTGATGAGTTTACTTAATCCAAAGTCTCCTACCTTCAAATGGTCTGCACTGGAGTTGACCAAGAGAATGTTCCTGAAAGCTTTAACCCATCTCATTACAACCTCAATCTAATAGGATATGGATTCTCTAAAGTCAGACCGACTGAGGGGAAAAGATAATCAAGTATTTATCATAAATAGATCTAAATCAGGACTGCAGGTTTGATGCTCATTTAGCCACCAACTAATCACTTTCTAGAATAAATACAGGCAATTTTTACTGAATTTAGGAGCAAACACTTAGGAGGCACTAAAGTAGATAAAATAAAGGAACTGGCATCAATACAGTTTTCTCAAATTCAGGGAAGGACACTCACCTAGGCTTTAAATCTCGGTGTATGATGACATTTGGTTCATTGTGGAGATATGCCATACCCCTGCATGTAAGATCATACCTTCCAGTCAGCTTGTGCATTGGACAGATTAAGGTTACCTTAATTGTCCATCATTTCTCACACGTGAATGTGCTTCCTTGTTAGATCCAATTTTCTTAACATATTCTTTTTTTTCCCCAAAATGCATGTAACCATAGAAAATTATAGTAGAGAAGCATAAAACTGCCTAATATATCAGTTACTAAAATTCAAAATTAAAATAAAATATTCACTGAGATTATAATGAAAGATTGAATTAATATCTCTTGGAATATGTGATACATTTGGACATGCATTAATTGTTATTAGTCAAATTTTAAAATGTGCCCCAATTTATTATGCATATACATCTAGCATTTACCCATTTAACTTCTTGGTAAAACATAAAATTCTCTAACTTCAGCACCTGGCTATGTCTAGAGCAAAGTTAACAGTAGTTGATGGATTAAGTGAACCCTTGTCCTTAAGGTGTTGATGAAGATCACCCTGGAAACAACACGAAGCAAAATCCAATAATTTCAAAGAGAATTCCAATCAAGAGCATTGGGATTGATTCATGAATAAAGAAAATCAACCAAACTCAGTCACTTGTAGTACCCCACGAAGATATTCAGTAATAAACATTAGAGGCTTCTTTTCAGTGACTGCTCCTAGGAACTGAACAATATTGGGATGTCGCAGCTTCACTAGCAAATTAACCTCATGCCTGAAGTCCTGACTGAATTAGAAAAGCTAAGATTAGTTTCCAAAAGACCCCTTAATTGTTCTCACATTACCAACCATTGTATTATTATACATGCTCTTAAAAAGGTTTAAAAAATTAATATAAGAACTGCAAAATAGCACTGGGAAGTTCAAAAAATAAAATAAATAAAATAAAGATAGCAAAGAAGTAATATTAAGGGTGTTTTCTCCACTACATGATGCATGGTAAGGATCTTACATCACCATCCTATCATCCGAAAGAGAAGGAAGAATGCGCTTAATTGCAACTGGAGTTCCACGCCAGCAAGCTTTGACAATCTCACCAAAAGACCCCTAATGTATATGGCATCATCATCAAGAAAAGTATACCCAGGGAAAAGATAAAGAAAAAAGGAAAAAACAAGAAAGAAAAACATCTACTGATTACTCTAGGCCAAAGAGATCCACATCCAATCAAGAGAAGGAAAATAGTTCCACGGATAGTATTATATCATCAAAAGCCAAGCAACATGACACAGCAACAATATAAAGTAAAACAAAAACTTAAAAAAAAATGTCAATAAACTACGCCATGCAATATAAAATACAATTTTGGTAATCTAGAAGTGTTGAAGGAAAATGGGAAAAAAATTCCAGTTTACATATCAAAAGCTTGTAACTGAACGAGCTACCTGAGTTCTTAAAACCTTCAGAAAACTACCTTATGTAAATGGCAAGTACATTTTGATCTAACCACTGAATCATATGATATGTCATGTAATGTTCCAATGGAAATAGAAGGTTGCATGAAGCATGTAAGTAAAGCTGAAAAAAGAAAAGTTTTTCCCACCGGACGTATCCTGCACTGGGATAAGTAACTATTCTACATTCATCTAACAAGCAGCAAATGCTGAAATCAACAGATGCCTGAACGAAGCAATTTAAGTTTATACTGATTCATATTCCAAAAAAAAAAAAAAAAAAAAGAAAAAAAAACCTGAAATCAACCAAATATGACACCTGTGATTACTGAAAAAAGAAAAAAGAATTCAACAAAGTCCGTCGATTGTTGTGCAGCAGTATACCAACATTAAAATAATATATGATTAGAACTCCATATAGTATCTGTGGACTTTATAAGTATTCAACCACCTCCCCACTGTGGAGGTCAGGATGTACACATCAACCTTTCACTAAGAGAATTTTGCACTGCTTACAAATTTCATCCATTTTATGCAGGGAAAAGTTTAGAAGCAGAATTATATAAAACTATTATTGAACTAAATCATTCAAGTTGCATAAAAGCAAAAGAAAGAAGAGTATAGAGGTGCAAATGCCAAGACATCTTTAATAATTCCTCGAAATTGTGTATGAGTTATTGCGGGTAAAAACTACTTCTTTTATTCCTTTATAATTGGCATTTAAGGTATTAAAACAGAAATTAAAAAAATCTATTGACTACCTCGATTATAGGAAAAAAAAAGTTTAATTAGACAAAAATAAACACTCATTTAAATATATTGATAAATAATTAAGACATCTAAGGTCATTTTGAATGTTAAATCTCCTTAAAAAATTACTTGATCACTTTATTTAGTTGTAGAACTTGAAACATACGAAACAGAAAAAAAAATGCCAATTAAATGTGTTATTAATGGAGATAATAAGAGATAAGGGCAAGTTGAAAACAAAAAATAGATATTTGATATTTTATCTTTATTTTTTAAACGTTAAAAAAAATGTAAAACAAAGTAAAATATTTAAAACATCGATTATAAAGAAGCAGGAGTAATAAGTGATCATTTCAGACAAAGATAATGGAAAGTATTAATGAAGCAAGCATCAGAAAGTCACATGCGTAACATTTTTTTATTAAAACAATGAATGATATCAAACCTGAAATATAAAATATCAAATTAATGTCTACAATTTTAGAACAATTCTTTGACTGAAAGTTTACCTTTCCAATGATACTTGCATTAGAGAAATCCAGCTCTCTAGGGTCAATTTCCCAGTCACACTTGTTTGGAAGAGGAGGAGGAACTGGCTTTGGCTCAAAATGGCTTCCATTTTGTCCCTGCATGCAAAATACTTAGATTGAAGGACTAAAAAACTGAAGGAACACCCTAATCTCTATCATCTAAATAAGATCCAAAACATGTAAAACCTACAATTAAAGTAAGAAAAGACAGAATGTGGTCATGCACATGTCCGTTTGTTGTTTTAGATATGCACAACAGTAACATGAACTGGTATGGCTAGCAGATCAATTAAAAAATGCCTTCATGTTTAGCATGGTAAGAAACAGCTTTGATTATATTGAAAATTCATCTACCATAACAAGAAGCACTCAATTTTGGACATGTCAAAATGCACCAACACAAATACCAGCTTGAACAACTCCTAATAAGAATCCTATAACACATTTGTAAGAGATTAGGCTGCAACCTGAGATTCTACAAAACCTCCAACCCCCCAATAGATATCCTTTATACTTGTCACAGGTTACAGTCAACCCATTAAATCATCACAATAGACCCTTTCTGCTTCATATCTCACGTTAGAAGAGATCCTGTTGACTACATCTGACCAAATAAATTATGAGTTCAAACCACCATGATCCATTTTTTTTTTTTTTTTGAAGACCTGGTGGTATCCGGGGCCCCTCCCCCGACTAATCCACCAAGGGGCACCCGCGCCCGCCCCGAGGCCCGGATTCGGGAGATAACGAAGCGAGTGGCTGTAGCGAGAATCAAACTCGTGACACTTCGGGAGCATGAGCCCGTCCTGCGCCATCACGCCATCGCCCCAGGGGCAACCACCATGATCCATTTGGAAACGATAGTTTTGCTGTATCTGACCATCTTTCCATACATCCTCCTGCATACTATTTTAACACTGATACACTCTACATCCTAACATTTATGGGAAACTATAAACATACATACATACATACATATATACATACATATATATACATACATACATATATATATATATATATAGAAAGAGAGAGAGAGAGAGAGAGAGAGAGAGAGAGAGAGAGAGAGAGAGAGAGAGAGAGAGCAGCAGCACAATATGAAAACATTAAAAAAAGGACAAACAAAGTCAAGTCAATTTATTAAAAACAATAACATGGAGCAGTTCCTGAACTTACAAAAGACAGGCCACCATATGACTTTAACAACTCAATCATGCTAGGTTTTTTAGCTCCTTCTGCATCAGCTAGGGGCTGTCAAGAGGAAATCTATTCAGATCAAAAACCAAGGATAAATTCCAAAAAAAAAAAAAAAAATTCGTAATGGAACGAATTGAAAAGCATAGATAAACTGATAGATATAATGAATTTAAATGGATCAATGGCCCCCATATACCATAATACAAATTATGGGAAACACAATGATGCTGATACACTTGAAGTTCAAGGATACTTCCATGATAGAATTATCCTATTTTCTGCCGTATAAGATTGTCTGAGTCATTTTGATGTAACGACCAAGAAAATTTAATAAGAATGCACCAGTTAAATGCGTAAGCCCCAAAAGAAATAAATACTTAAGTGATGGGCTCCACAATAAAAAAAAAAAAAGAAAAAGAGAAGTTTTTACTGCAGCAGCATGCTACAGTCCTCAAGTTAATGATACTGCAACCATGAAAACCCCAATTTTTAATAGTTTTTTGGTTTTCTTTCTGCATTAAAGATGTTGTTGCTTATTTTAACCTATTTCAACATCCCTCTAACCTGAAAGCTGCCAAAGGAGAACGAAAGAGCATCAGGAGGTCGCTCAACAAGGTTTTCAAAGAGTGCTCACAAGCAAAGCTAGGGTTTCTAAGAGAGATTTATGGTTTCTCTCTCTCTCTCTCTCTCTCTCTCTCTCTCTCTCTCTCTCTCTCTCTCTCTCTCTCTCTCCCTCTCCCCCTCTTTTCTCTCTCTCTCTCTTTTTCTTCCCCCTTTTTCTCT
>JAJIYU010014647.1:0-13102 GCA_030144865.1 Tinospora cordifolia
TACCTGACATTTATCTTTTAAATCTTCTTTATTATATTTATTTATTTTTTTATTTTAGAAAAAGCTTTTGCAATAAAAAAATTACATCCAAAATTTGCTTTACTTTTTTTTGGGGGGGATTTTTTATCTTTGTAATGTGGTTGTAGTGCAGTGCGTTGCAATATCAGTATACAGGGCCGGCCCCGAGGCAGGGCCCAAAGGGCGACGGCCCTGGGCCCCCGTCACCCTTGGGGCCCCTTATTTTTAGAAACCCATGTATATATATAATTAAAAAAAATAGAAATTAATTACAAATTAATTTAACCATTATTTTTGAGGCCCCTAATTATCGTTTTGCCCTGGGCCCCCGATATTATTGGGCCGACACTGTCAGTTTATATATAAAATTTATTATATAACACTCCTTTAATTTTTCTCTTACTTTTACTTAAAGTAATGTTCAATTTAATACTACGAGCTGTACTATTTTAATTACGTACCTCGCCATTTTCAACTAGAAAAGTATATCTATTCATGAGAGTTTCATCAAACTTTGTTGTTATGTACTTAAGAAAATATAAGAAAAGTATATCTATTTATCACTGCAAAAAATTCTACGGAAATCATATTATATAGAAATCCAACCAAAATAAAATTTATAGAATAATATTTTATTGAATTGGAAATAAAATTTCAGGAGGAGGACAATACCTGTGAATGAACACCTAACCCAAAGTGCCCTGAGAGAAGTTCTGGGAGCTCAGTGAGGGGTCGTCACAATAAAAAGATGCATTTTATTGTGATGATCCTAACCTGAGGCCATAGAACCCCCTCAGAACACTTTGTGTTAGGTGGTCACTCAAAAGTATTATCCCTACCTCCAAAGGTTTTCTTTCGCCTTCGCAGAGATTCGAACTCAAGACTTAGGGCTCAAGTACTTATTTCACTAATCATTCGCTACCATTGAGCCAGTGCATTTTTATTTAGTTTTTTATTTTGCAACTAAAGCATTTATAATTATTGAAGGACTGAATTATGTTTATTTTAAAGTGATTAATATTCATTTTTAATAATTATGAATATTGTAATTACATAAAAAAATCGTAATAGCAATTTTAATATATATAATGGGAATGATCAACTCTGTTTTAATGGGATATATATATATATATATTACTTTTTCATTTAATGATTTTGACTTTCATTTGTCAACATTAAAGACCTTGTTGTTTGAGACTGGCGATGACATGCAGGCTGCAAACTCCGATCTAGGAAATCAACCCCACACGTACGCTTGTATATGCTCATATGCCTAATGGGCATCTTTAGACTAAAAGTTGGTATTACTGTGACCACTTAGATGATGGTGATATAGTTTGACAAGATTTGAATTGCAATTTTTCAAGGGAATTTATCCAATACAGTATGATGATAATATTTAAAGTCCGGAAAAGATATACCTAATGTGAAAAAAATTATTACTAAAATGAGAATTTAGTATTTTGATATAGAAAATACTAAAGAGTACCCTGTAGTTATATTTTTAATATAATTATAATACTCATAATCATTAATTGATATGGAAGCTGTATATATATATATATATTTATAATTGTAAACGTCGAAGTTATATAAAAATTACAAATGCAACAATAAGTTTAACATTCTTTCAATCTTTTTGATATGTATATGAATGAAAATTATTAATTAATAATTGACAAAATTGTATATTATGCAATTATAAGAAATGATGAGTTCATACTCAAAGAGTATTTACCGTTACAGAAAAATATGTGACTGCCATAGTTATTATAGCATTCCGGCTATATAATTAAGGTTAAAAACATAATATCTTAGCCTTGTGAATAAAATTCACTTGATTTACTTAATTTATCTAGGAAAGCATGACAGCATTAATTCTCATACTTCGAGATGTGGTGAGGGCGCAGTTATGACGAAAGAGATGAATGGAGGGCGTGAGTGGGAGTCTGGAAGCTAGGCAAGTTGTAGCGGATGGCGGGACCAAGATGACAAAAGGCAGGGGGACTTCCTATGCCTGTCAAGAGCCCCACCTCCCCTCAGAAATCAATTAATATATTGGAACGCTTCCAAATGAATCTCTTTCACTTTCCAGCACTTGGAGCCCACGCCATACAAGCTGACGCGGCCAAAGATTCCTCTATTCCCTTTCTCATTATTGATTCACACAAATAATATTAATTACCCTACGTTCCTTTAATTTCTTCTTTTTCTTTTTCTACTTGCTCTCCTTGTTCTCTTTTCTGTGGGGCAAAAAATAAAATCTATACATTAGTTCATATATAGTTTTAGAAGTCCTGCATAAGATATTAGTAGATATGATTAATATATATATATATATATATACACTTAATTAATTAATGAGGGCATATATTAATTGGTCAGTTATTTTTTATTACATTTTCTGTCATTATTTTCCACAACACATATATAATGTATTCACCATATATCTCATTGCTTTACTTGATATCTAGCTTCTTGTGGGATTGATGTTCATGCAAGTGTGGAGCAACCCCAACTTAGTATCTTGAGATTCTTATGATAAAGATTTTATATATAGTTAATTATATAGTTGTACTTGTAGAAAGTTGGTGCCATTAATGCATATCTTTTAGAATATATAGCTTTCTTTAATTGCTAATTAATTATGAATCTAATTAATATTATAAGACTCGAGGTCTACTAATGGATAAATATATGTTGATATATTTACTAAAAGATGTGCAACTATCTCATAGAAATCCTTGAAACGAACAAGTACTTTTTAGATCCTTTATAGGTATGAATTATGGAGAACAAGCACCAATTCTCAAAGGATATGTATACTCCTCCAAGGTGGCCAAAGTTTGTATGAACAATATGATATACTTTGATATAGTAGCCAATCTAAACGCATGGGCATAGCATTGAGCAACATGCATATAGATGTATAGTAGCTAGTAAATAAAAAAATACTTTTAGAAGAAAGAATATTCGTAATTGGACTTATCTCTAATAACTGCGTAGAAGGGAATGGAACTAAAGCCTATGATAGAGATAGTGATCAATACAGTGTAGCTTAATTAACCTAGTTAACAAGAGATATCTTGGTTCAAAGGGACAGCCGCTTAATTGTACACAATATATTGAATTACTACGAGGATTGTTCTTGCACATTCCTTTGATGAAAATAGTGATACCCGTAAAGAAAAGAATGAGCTAGGGTTTTAATGATTCCTACGGGTTGAGACTGTGAGCAAAGTAATAGAGGTTATTCTTAGCTGAAAAACATAACTATGTGAGAAATTAAGAAGCAAGATCGCTTCAAAGGAAAATTCTAAAGGGCTTGATCAGCTTTTGCAGAACCAAAGATGTAGATGTTTATGATCAGAATCAATATTGCTATAAAAACTAAGTTATGTCTAGAAACATGCTTATATCAAATTAATGTGTCATTTACACAAATGCCATGGTAGTTCAAGCGCATGAGAAGCTAGTAAAAAATACTTTCCACAAGGACAGGTTTAAAGGGTCATATCTACCTAGCACAATTCACAAGCAGGTTTCGACTGTTAAAACTTTGTCACCAAGTGTAGCCAGTGCTTGATGTCATAGCTAATTTTCATTTCTTGTGGGAAATTGCTGAAAAAATTCAAATGAAATTTTATTTTTTTAAGTGCCAAATATTTATTTGCAATCAATCTCAAAATTAAATTAAGAAACTGTTATTTGTTTAACTTGAATTTAAGTCTCTTAACATTAATTTGCAAGTCAGTAGATGTTATATAGTGATCTTAGTAACATATTTATTTAATTACATTATCTATATCCTCCAATCAGAAATCAGTATGTATATATATATATATATACGCATTCTGATTTGTGATTGCAGGATATAGATAATGTAATTAAGGACGGTATATATGCTACGAGATTATGTTCTAAAATAAGTGTGCACGTTAATCTTTTCCATAGTTTGTTCTTGGAACATTAACGTTGATCGTCTATTAATTTGTCAAACTGACATTAAGATTGTAGAAATTAGGGACAAAAGCTTCAATTTTCTAAAGCTACTTCTTCATTCACAAGTCTTTCTTTTTTCAGCTAGTTTCATTATCGTTCTTTAAATTCTTTCTCTCATAAGTAGGGAGGAATAGCTGCATTTTACTTTCCAATAATGGCGAAACAACCCATGGCAAGAAAGTAGTCGTTTTGAAGCACTTGTATACATATGTGTGCGTATCTCACCCACTTGTAAAAAGCTAACCTCATCGTGATCAGGGATGTATATATATTATATTTGTCGCTATATATTTAGCTGCCTGATAAACAAGTGTGTTTTGTGTTTCCTGAATGATGAGTTGAATTGAATTTTGTTAAGGGCCAGGGTTTGCACCAACCTTGTTAATGTGGCACTTACTGTTTCAGGGGTTAGATGATTCCCCCATCGACAGATTATGGGCTCAGTACATGACCACGTGTTGAGGTTTTACCAGTCGTCCAGGGTGTGGCAGCCGGCAGCACCCACCAACTAAGCCCCCTTGCTAATTGTCTGTGTCCCGGCCCCAATACACAACTACAGTAGAAATGATAGCTCGCCAACTAGCTAGTTAGCTAGCTAGAACACATATACATACATACGTAAATATGTCATTTCATTCTTAGAACTCGTCATTATGTTTCTATTACAAAGAAAAAAAATAAAAATAAAAATAAAACTTCACAATATAGTAGGTACTGAACAATATATAATTAATTTTCTTGTAATTTGTCAATATCTTTATTCTTTCACAATTTAGATACTGGAATATTTCATCATCATCAACTTAACTAATCATCGGTACAACTGCGCTGATCAATACTTCGATATATATCAGTGATGATCATGGTCAACCCTGGACTTAGTTATTCATGGTAGAGGATCATGAAACTAATCTCGTTCCCGAAATTCTTCTCAGCGTTGTTAATTACAAATCCAAAACATAAGACGTATATTGTTCTTCTTATCTTCTGCTAATGTCATTCACATTTTTTTAAGAAAAAAGAAGAGAATAAAATACACAAAATAAAGAAAATTAAAAAGAAGCCAGAAGAAGTTACGTACTTTTGATCAAGTAATTAAGCTTGCACTTGCAGTTTTCTTCCATTCATACAGACAGGAAACCAAAGGGAAAAAAAAAACCCAAAAAAAAAAAAAAATACAGTAGCTAGAGATCGATGATGGATCCGCAGTGGCAAAGCTTCTTCCATATCTTTAGTACAATAGATCATGATATGGTAACTTCCTACACCCGATCGATTTGTTTTCATATTTATAATCAAAAATCATTTCGGGTGTGGGATTAAAAAGAAAAAACTACTTCAGAAATTCTATGGTGCCGTGATTGTTCCACCCTTACTTGATGCCTCAGATTCCACCGTAGTACCACTCAAGCCTTCTAAATTAGAAGCCACCGAACACTTCTCTTTCGACTCGTCCAGATTCATCTGCTGCTGCCGGCAATCTAAACTGCAAAATGCAGTGTCACCTCTGAAATCCAAACGACAAAACTCGTCAATAAATATATTCCTGGTAATTAATCATCAAGAATACACAAATAACAGGCCCGAACAATTATATTCATTGAATTAAGTAGCCCAGATAAATATATCTAGCAAGAAATTAATTAGCGTGACGTAGTAGATACCTATACATGTAGATGTCTCGGGTAGGTGCCAAACGGCGTTTGCAGAGACCACAAGTTCTCAAGAAGTGGGCGGTGTCCAGAAAATCAGTGGAGTGTCTTCTGGGATTTCGAGGAGAAACAGTAGCTAACAAACGCCGATCGAATCCATTTACATCTTGCTGCTGATGATGATTCTGCATGTGATGATGATCTTCGATGTAGCTTAGATCCACCGTGAATTCAGTTATGCTCGTGGTTCTTTTGATCGGAGGGCGTGGCCTCTTACCTAACAACATCGTATATATATATATATATACGTGTGTGTGCGTGTGCGCTTGCGCGCTTGTGTGTATCGATCTCTTCTTCTTCTTCTTCTTCTTCTTCTTCTTCTCCGCCTCTCCTTTGAGAGCAGAAAGAGAGATGGAAGAGGAGACTTTTGAGGAGGAGGAGTGAGAGTGGTGTTGAAGATATACTTACGCGACCTCCTTCAAGTAATAATTTCTTGTCTCTTTGAAATAATTATTTTAATTTCATTATTTTTAATTGGAAGATCGCTTGCTATTGGTGCCGTAGGATTGAATTCCGGATGCTATGGAGTGCAACCGGCTATGGCCAGTAGTCCCTAGTTAAGGTTTGTCACATTGCTGAGTCCACAGATTCTGGGTATATTGGCATCGCTTTTATTTAGGTGGAAAAAGGAAAAACTATGGTAAATATTCTTTAAGAGGCATATATTTTCTTCTTTCTCTAACATTAAATGCAACTAAATCAAATATATCTTATCCTTTTTTGATATATGAACATTACCAATTTTGTAGAAAGAGGAATGCAAAAACTAATATATCATTTATCATAAATATTAATGTTTACATTTCAATATATATATAAAGAATGCTATTTATTTATTTTTGTTAAATAAAGAAGTAATATGGGGCCAATGGAAATGAAAAGGAGAGAGGGAAACAAAATAAAAGATTTAACGAAAGAAAATTTTAAGAAATATAAAAATTAATTAAAAAGGTTTGACAAAGTAGTGAATTGACTAGATAAATATCTTAAGCGAAGTACTTAATTTTAAAAGAATTTTTTTTTTATCCTAGTCAGTTTTTAAGATGCTTTGTTCATACTTGTTTTAAATATATAAAAACAACCAAACGGGCCTAAATCTATTTTATCACGCTTGTATACGCCAAAACTAACTATCTAATTAATACATAAGTTAATTTTATATTTGTTTTTTTTTTATATATTTATTTTTAGTATCTCTTTTAAACTCTTTAATAATTAAAGTTTCTAATCACTGTTCACATTAAAAATTTTATTGCAAACCCTTATAACCTTAAAATGTTGAAATAACTATAATTTAAAATAATATATTTGACAATGACAATCTTATAGTAAACAACAACAAAAAACACAGATTTGTTTGAAAAATATTTTTACAATGCAATGTCTTAAAGTATTAAGAAAATCTTTTTTTAATTAAAAAATATGACAATAATAATCCAATAAGCAATAATTCTTTTTTATTCTTTTTCTTTTACCTTGTTTAACCTGCAACTTTTTTTTTCCTTTCAACTCTTATTTAATTGGCCACTTGTTTTGATTTTATTTTATTTTATTTTTACTACTTCTGCTCTACAACTTAAAAACATTTTTCCTCTTTGTCAGCCACTACATACCTTTATTTTATCAAAGCTTTTTTCTTTAGGAAAACTACTTTTTCTATCAATTAATCGTTTTCTATTTGCCAATTTGTTATTTTAATTATCAATTGTATTAGTTAAGGACAAGGTTTGGCTTACTAGAAGGATAGAACAGTATTTTCTTAAACTTATTAGAAATTTAAAATAGCTTTTTATTTATATTGATTATGTAGTTTTATTGTGTTGCTTTTGTGACTTAAATTTATTAACACTGTAATTTCATTATATAGATTTATAATTGTTAATGTATTTATAATAATTAATTAATAGATAAAATCATCTATTTTATGTGTATTGCTCCAACTATTGTTGTTTTTATTAACTTATTATAAGTTAAAGAAAAAAAACACAAAGACATGAATTCATAATAATGTAATCTGTTGGGGAATCATATTATTCACTAACTGTGCAGTGAAGAAATTAATTAAGATGTATATAAGGAAATATCTAAAGTTAGAAAAATAGATAAATTAGCTTGAGAAAAAAAAAAAGGAAAGAAAGAAAGAAAAAGAAGTTACATGGTCTAGATGATTCTTGAGATTCGCACTGGAAAAAGTTGTATACCGGAAGGTGAGGTGACGGGAGAGAGAGAGAGAGAGAGAGAGAGAGAGAGAGAGCGTGTGTGTGTGTGTGGTGCGCCAATAATTTTCAGAAATAATGAAACTTGCACCAATTATTGGATCTCGCTGGCCCCACGTGCTCCTGTAAAAAGGGAAGCCAAAAACGAGAGAAATTAAAACAAAATAATAATAATGGGTTTTATGGAAGAGGACAAAAACGTAATTTTTTCAACAGTCAATAACTTTGAGTGCGCCATGCCAGCCTATAAAACCGAGTGGGCCCCCAATAACATTGTCCGTCGGGCCCCGCATCTCTTGGTTCGTATCGAGTATCGTGCGCTCTCCATGGCGCGTCCCGTCCTTTCGTTGTCAACGTGTCGTGATTTGAGCAAAACTTCCAAAACACATTTCCACGTTGGTCCAACCTTTATTTATTAAAACCCACTCAGATCCTGCCACAGAACAGCATTGTGTGGGCACTTGTACTACCAACTTCCAAGCCGCCCCCCTCCCTTCTTTCCTTTCTCAAAAATAAATAAAAATAAAAATAAATGAACCTAGAAATGGGATTTTCTTTTCTATTAAAAAATTATATATATATATATATATATATAGAGACTAAAAGACAAAGAAAGTAAGGCTGGCATGCATTTATTTATGCATTTTAGTGAAAATGGTGGGAAGGTACGGTTAATGAAACTGGTTTTATTTTGTTTTTCCACAATGTTCATCACAAAAAGATTTATGAAATTCTAGAGATAGAAAAAAACCAAAAAAAAAAATAAAATAAAGATATAGGTAAGCATGGACGTAAATAATGTCACCTCATCCGGTCTAGCACTTAATACTAAGTACTAGTAACCCTATTACCACAACCTGTATAATATTTGTACAGTAAAATACATAACCAACCAATATATCTAAACAAGTCTTTAAAATATATTATTATTAAAATATCATAAGTTTCATAATTATTATAAATCTTTCAAGAATAGACAAGATAATAAAAAGCCAAAATAACGGGTTCAATTGCTCCATACAAATCTTACTTACTGTCCGTCTTAAATTAAATAATGAGGACTACTACTAATTGTAAATCTATATCAAGTCGTTTGTACTCTCTCAACTTAAGTGAACAATCCAATTTAATATATATATATATATATATAGGGTGAGCTAAAAATCTTAATGAGATGATATCACACGCTATCATCATATACTCACCAATAATTTAAAAGATGCATAATTAATAAAAAAGATGATGCATATGCGAGAATGCAAGTAAAAAAAAAAAAGTTATGGAGTCAAAATAAATAGATAATTCAATATAAAGTCATACCTGTATAAATCACTCCATGAAATGTAACTTAAAGTTTAACTACACTTATACCAAAGTTATCAGCTTCAAGACTTGACACAATCAACTTGATGCCTACTATATCTTATGACTACCCCATAGTCTTAGGTAGGAAATAATCATCCATATTAAGGCTCAAACCTAGGAACCCTCCACCCCTCAACACATGCTTATTGATCATTAGGATTGTTTTAAGGAAATTCCTTTCTTATTCAAATAAAACTTCTTTTTTGTCTAGACTTGCAATATTTCAAGCATAAAAACAATGATATTCAATCTTCATGCAATTCATAAAATGAAAACAATGTATGAAGCATTGTATACAAATGTAACATTTCACAAATCAGTTCACAAACATGGTAAACCATTTATGTATTTATGATGATATGCACACAATAGAAGAATGAAACCATACTCACCTCTAAGCCTAAATACGCTCCAATCTGTTTGTATAACCTCCAAATTGATTTAAAATTTTTCTTTACTTTCCTACATTCCAATATCATATATTTTTGGAGTTATCATCTTTAAACTCATAATTCTAATATATCTCAAATTTATATAACTAATTAATACACGTATATATTTACAAACACTGTTATTTTTAAATAATCCTATATAATATGCTATACAATGTTGTAGTCATTATTCATTATTTAATATAAATAATATCCACCAATATATACCAATAATATTCTATGCATACACTTATATATATGCTATACAATGTTGTAGTCATTATTCGTTATTTAATATAAATAATATCCACTAATATATACCAATAATATTCTATGCATACACTTACAAATATACATATATATATATATATATATATATATATATATATATATATATATATATATATATATATATATATGTTATTACTTAGTTGTTATTTATATATATAATTATACTTTGGTTACATAAAATTGGTTTAGATGTTAACATATATATTGTAAATAATAACTATAAAAATATTGGCGGTCAATGATAATATATCAGTTTTCAGTTGGTTTATATATTATATACATTAATAATAATGACTTTCAATGATGGCTGTTGGTAATAGTTGTTAATAACAATCAGTTACCAGTTTATCAATTTCTATATATTTCCCATATATATGATGTGATTCGTTATATATATATATATATATATATATATGTGTGTGTGTGTGTGTGTGTGTGTGTATTATACATTATAACCTGATAATACATTATAACCTGATGGCTGTGTGTGTATTATACATTATAACCTGATAATACATTACACATTCACAGCCTAGCCAACCCTAACCAGAGCATGGCTACAATTGATCCCATTCTATTTGACATCAGAACGATAGTAGCAGATAAAATGGTGGACTTTGGTTTCGTCCCCAGAAAGTTCAATAGCATGGCGCATAAGCTAGCCAATTTCAGCAAGGAGCACACGTACACCACATGCTGGGAGGAGGCCCTCCCGTTTCCCCTTTGCTCCAAGTAGGATGTGGACAACATGCTCACTCTGGGCAATGACACATCTGAGCATGTTGTCCACACCCTTCGTTCCTGCTCTTCCAAAATCTCCACATCCACCATGCCAGCCATTGCTAGAAACCTTCATCAACCCCCCTTGCATCAGCCCACGCTACTATATTCCTCCAGGTGTCTTTGAATGATACACCTACGAGGCCACTGAAATCCATATTTGCTAGGCACCTGAACCAGAAAGCCCGAGCGTAATCACAGGTGAAGAAAACATGCGTACTGTCTTCATTCCAGCAGTTGAAAAAGTGACATTCTGGTGGAATAAGAATCTTCCTTTTCGTCAACCGATTTGTATAGTAAATTTTTTGTCAATCAATCGTTATACATACATATAAATAGAGTTGATTTACATCATATATATTATAGACATATGATGACTAACTATTTATATAATGGAGATAGTTATTGTAATCTATATAGTATCGTGTGATTAACCTGCTATTAAATATTCCATCAATTGGACACTATATATATATCAATCTCATCAACCAATTTACAATTCCAAATATTTGTCTTCGATCCAACAATTCCAATTTATATCTATAAATTCAAATCATATATTCTCCCAATCGTACACTCAAACAATAGAAAAAATTAATAAATCATACCTTTAATTGTAAACTCACTCTTCCTAAATTTAATTGTCAACTCACTCTTTGATATATATATATATATATATCAATCTTATCAATCAGTTTACAATTCTAAATATTTGTCTTCAATCCAACAATTCCAGTTTATATCTATAAGTTCAAATTGTATATTCTCCCAACCCACACTCAAACAATAGAAAGAAAATAAACCATATCTTTAATTGTCAACTCACTCTTCGATGTATTTTTTGAGAACTTTGTGAGTAGCTTCTTCATGTTTTCCATTCTTCTTTGATGTTTCTAGGGTTTTGAAAAAGTTTAGAATGATTTAAAATAAAAGGGAGGCAGTGTTTATATAGAAAACCATAATGTAGTATCTTAATTAGTTGTAGTAGAATATTTAAATTTTGATTTATTTATTTATTTATTTTATTCTATTTTATTGTAGGCCCCACCAAAACCTTTTATTTCTATTATATATTTTTTTTCTGGTCTTGATACATAACATCTTAAACTAATACACACACATATATATATAGATATATATTCATTTTAATGTAAAATAAGTAGTAATTGTTCCCTTATATCTATATACTCTACTTAACTTTTTTTTAACCAAGAATGTTAAGGTTGATTTACTATATACTATAGTTAGAATATAACAGGTTAAAAGGAAGATATTATTGAATTAAAGTACATGTGAAATATTTATTTTAGCCCCAATTAATATAAAGTAGAAACCAAGTAATCCACTTTTGTACTCTTGTGTTCCAGCTTATGTTAAAGTAGGAGCATTCATCAACCTGATTAACCCGAACCTTTTGGGTTAGTTTAGGATGAGTTTTAAAATGCTCAACCTGAACAGTTTAGGTTGGGTTGTGGGTTTAACCCTCGTAACCCAAACATGATCCAACCAAAACCGAAAAATATCATAGTTTTTGTGCAATCAATTTTGGTTCTAAAATAAATATGATTTAAAGAGATGATGTATTTTGCTGGTTGGAAAGAAAGCATAAGCACGTTGTTCTAGTTTTTGTATTAGATTGATGCATTAACCATTATACATATGATAAATGGGCTCCCTGTACTTATTTTGTATTAGGTTGAAGCATTAAACATCATTTTTTATTTATTATTTTGCCTTTTGCTTAGTCATATATAATATATTTATGATATTCCTACTATTGTTCAATCTATTATCAATCAATATTCTTCACCTGTTTCAAATTTGTTCTATCTAATAATTCTTTTGTTTATTTCTAAATCCTCATCTTCCTATTCGAATTTTTGCTAATTTTCTTCTCATTTCTTATAATTTTTTTAGTTCAGTCTCATAGCTTGTGGTTCATTCTCAGTATATTGCTTCTTCTTCATTTGCTTACCTAGGCAAGGAATGCTATTTTTAGGTAGACAACTTGTAAAAATTTTGAAATTCAACTCGATAACCCAACTCAAATCGAACTAAACCCAAACTATTTGAATTTGGTTGGGTTTAGCTGTAGATTAGATTGGATTGGGTTTCAACTTTTCCAACTCGAACTGCTTAGGGGTGGCAATTTGTGATACGACACGATAACCCGACACGAACACGACACGAAGTTAACGGGTTTGGGTTTGATATAAACGAGTTTGGGTCTAAACGGGTTGAACACGATTAAACACGACTAAATACGGGTCATAAACAAGTTAACCTG
>JAJIYU010014648.1:0-13108 GCA_030144865.1 Tinospora cordifolia
TTCAAGTACATGAAACTCAATCCCACTTGCTTGGCTACATGAATCTACTTACTAAACCATTGGTTCAAGTGCTAAGTTGACAGTTGTAGTACAGGGATACATACATACATATATATATATTTGGAAAAGAAACATATCTATTAAAATAACACATACAAACTTGAGCATATCTGTAAATTTTATTAAAAAAGAAAAAGTCTCAAGAAGTATCCTTTGTTTCATTTGTTCTACTACCTGAAGAATATGACCTTTTGCTTCATCAAATCCAGCTTAAAAATGCATAAATGCATAGTCAGGAAACAATGAAGGAAGAAAAAAAAAAGAAAGAAAGGATAACGAACATTATCTGCAAAACAACTTTGTCCTGTATGCTAGGTTTTTCTCCCCTTTATTTTTTTTTTATTCTTTTATAGATTTTTCTATTAATTTTTTATCTCTCACAAGTCTTAAAAGAACAATCATAATATGTTGACGACCTCTCTCCCTATTTGTCATGTAAAAGCACCGAGGACTTGCACTTAGCTAGGATTGGGTGTTTGCAATACACTCAATCTTAATAATATATATATTTTTTAATTTTATTAATAAGGGTATCATCGAAATTTAGTACTTGAAAAAAAAAAATTAAAGGTGAACATGTACAATAACAATCACTCATAGTATAGTTTAATTTAGCAATAATGCAACAAAATAACCTCATTTAAAAAAAAATCTGAGCTTATAGATGAGTTCAGGATATCGAAAAACCCTTAAGAATTTAATTCTGCAAATTTTTATATGACGAATGAAAATATTGAAATATATGTGTGAACAACATGTACGGCGCATGGATGCGACCCACTGTACCATGCTTTGTAAAATATTAGCAATATATTCTATGAAATGTCTCAATTCCAACCTAATTATATGTGGATATGCATGGCTAGATGAGTGACTGTCCAAGTGAAATACCCATTCCATGATCTTATACCATCAACTCTACACTACATAAAATCAACACTTCCTTATTGAAACATCTTTTAGTATTCAATGCAAATCCGTTATATACTACTGGTTGCAAACCACCTAATTTGATTTCAAATCAAACAACTCCTTTTATATAACTATAAAATGATGTTCTCCCATTCTCTCTAATCTCAACTTTTTACAACTACTTTATCCATCAAAGAAAAACAATGACAGCAAACGTAGATTATATACATATAAATATCTCTCATCTCCTTCATCTTCCAATTTATTTTGTTATTTTATTTCCTCATTCAATTGAAATGACACGTAAACAATACCAACCAAGAAGTCAAATTTTCTTCTCTACTTCAATTTATTTTGTTATTATTTTAATTTCTTCTTCTTAAGGACGTTTCAAAAATTTTGTCTAATATTGAATGGGTCTCCAAAGGCAAGGTGTTACATCTCATTTTATAAAAGATTAGTCTTAGTTTTAGTGACATTTTTTTTTTATTTAATGAGTTCATGAATTGATTTTTGCAAGTTTTCACTTCTGTCAATGGATCAATGTCCTTATTTTGCAATATCAAAGATTTCACATATCAATGGTGTTCTACTTTATCTCCAGTTACTCAATCATGGATGCATTCTTTTTTCTCTCTCTTAAAGTTAAATAAGCATATTTTCTTTAGCACAAATGCATCAATTTAAATGTGTTCTTAACCCTCTATCAGTTTAAAGTTAATAAGGGTTTGTTCTTCCTTTTTTTACTTTCCTTGTTCCCTATTATATACATATAATCATGTTTCTTTTTTTTTTTTTTGTAGTACTTATCAGTTACTTAACAGGTTTTCCTTTGGGCATTATGTTATGTGCCTATTACTTATGATTCTAAATTGAGGTTTATGGAATGTGGCTCATTTTTATTCTGTATGTGGATTTTATTGGGTGGGATATGAAAGTCTGTACAGCATAATTGCCAAGGTATTACCTCACCACTTTGCTATTAGTAATATTAGCAACTGAAATACAGCAACTGGTAATATGAGAAGGTATGTAAGCTAGAACCTTCAACATGTGCCATATTTACCCATAATAGTAAAGATAATATATGTCCAGACAATTGATGAAAATCAATGACTACAAATTTGACAACAAAGATATAAGTATAGTGACAAAAATACAGCACACATTGGTAATCTGAGAAAAAGTTCAACTAGAAAGGCTTCAAACATGTGCAGTAATTACTCATATAACAAAAATACTAGGAGAACGGATAAAAATTGACTTAAATTCAATGTTAACGCAACATTCATAAAACTAGTATTAAATGACAAAAAATGGTTAAAAGAGTTATATAACTAATTGTCACAAGAAATTGGACTGGAATATGATCTAATACTATAGTTCGTAGTTATATTGCCTACAATCTTTGCATTGTGAGAATGACAAGAAAAGGAAAGGAAAATAAAAGATAGTGCATGCCTGATCAAACACACAATTGGACATTAATCAGTTTATATGCTGTCACTGTAAACGAAAAACACGGTACACACCAAAAACCAATGCCTTAATATCAACATTCTACAACATGTGCCAGAAACTCTATAGTCAAATTAGGTTAGTTGCAGAAAATATAGTCACAAAAGAAAAGCAATGTAGGAGTTCTTTGAGAAACAAGCTAGGATGTTAAGAGTATCCATAACTAACAACCTCTCCAAAAAAAAACAAAAAAAAAAAAAAACAAAAAAACAAAAACAAAAACAAAAACAAAAACAAAAAAAGCAAAACAAAACAAAAAGAAAAGGAAATATGGATGTCAAGATCACTTTGATCAACACGTCCAGTCATACTCATATAACTTCTGCCCCCCAATACAATAGATAAGAGAAGATTGAAACCAATGAAGAAAGACAAAAAAGTAAAGAAAGAGATGTATTGTTCCCACCAAAATTGCAACCACAAGAAGGGAGGAAAAGGATACGATCGTGACCAATTTGATGAATGATGACTAATGCAGCTAACCAATGTATCTTTTTTTTTCTAAGCTGACCTTAAAAGAAAGTGTCAGCCTATGCAGATGTACTCTTCTGCTCCTATTCAACTTCAAAATATCTAATTTCATAATTGTGATTAAAAAGATTACATCAAGAGTCCAACAATACACTACATAGGCTTGCAATAATCGACTAGTTGAAATTGCTATGCATATGATTTTTAATTAACATGCACAAACGAGTAGAACTTTATGTTACAAGCTCCAATTCAACAACAAAAATCCTTTTGTATGCAGTTATCCCGAAGCAAGCCTTATATAAGAATCTGAGTGTATGCAACTACTCTGAGGTCAATCCCCTACCTTATTTTCAGCTACAGAAACAAATTAATTCCTAAAACCAAGAACAACAGATTTTATGTTTCTAAGTTATCCAAATCCTAGAGTTCCCACCATAACATATCAAAGACCGGGAAACAAGTTCCTTCCAAGAAAAAGAAAATCAAACAAATCAAACAACTAGAAAAAAAAAATATCCTGGAAAGATAGTAATTATAAACCTCAAACAGCTTAAGGGAACAAGAAATTTAAACCTAGATCACCCAATCGCCCTTAATCATACAAAGTAGAAAAAAAATACTGAAAAGCTAACAAATTGTAAACCTCAAAAAGCTTCGCAAAACAAGAAATTGAAACCTAGATTACCCAATCGCCCAAAATTATAAACACCGACACAGCAAAAAAATAAAAAATAAAAAGTGGAATTAACGACAAAAATACATCCAGTCGCCCCTTCTTCAAGTAACAACTCACAAAACCGAATCAAAATCCGAGCGCGAACAATTTTTAGCTCAAAACCACGAGATGCACCCTAAAAACAACCAATTAAGACGGAGATGGCAAACATGAAATTGAATAGCAGTTTACGCTTGATTCGAAAATTAGGAAAGATGCCAACCTGTATTGGACTCCATGGCGATTCTACAGAAGACTCATGCGAACGAAACCCCTTCGTCTGCAAACCGCCGGCCGCTCCGTAGAATAAGTTAATAGAGAATTAAAGAACTTGCGCGGAAGACGATAACGAGCGCGTTTTTCCGCTGTTTACTTTGGGAGCGGGTACCACGTGACTGACCTCACTCACACAAGTCCTAAAATTAAAGAAATAATAATACTCTGTTAGTGCTCCGTTTGCTCCGGTTTTTACAATTTAATTAGACTTCGTGTGGATGACGAGTTTCAACTTTCGATTCCACTCGGTTTCTCTCTTTCCAATTTTTTAAAATTTTTCTCAGAAGTAATCAAAAAATTGAAACGAAATTCACACGAAATTTTTAATCAAAATGACGATTTTTAATTCATGCCAAATTTTTAATTAAATTATTACTTTTTATTCTTAAGTTATCACATTAATACTATAAAGAAAGGCTAAATTGTAAATTACAAGTCAAAACTTTTTTTTTAAAGATTTCTTATTATTTTTACTGTCAACTAATATATTAATTAAGTTGCTGATTTTTTTAATAAATTTTTTTGGACAAAAAAGTTCCTAAACTTAAAAGTAATTAAGTAATTTATATGATTGGGATAGGGGGCTTATAAACCCTAAGAAATTAAAGTGCATAGGGTCTGATAGAGCTATTTTATTTCCCATCCATAAACAAAAAAAATAAAAAAATAAAAAAAAGCATGCATAAGATTGCCCACAAGAAAAAAGAAGACAGAAATGCTTCAACAAAAAAGACGGAAAATAAAATTTTACATTCTTGCAAAACCTCGCTAGATCACATGTACAAGTACGTCCTACAACTACAAAGTACAAACTCTATTTCAACATTTCTATTAGCTGTAACAGAGATTTATGCACATTTTCTGCCCCTGCTATCCTCATTTCCATTCCCTAATCCTTCAAACGTTTTGCGACTTCAATTGCAATTTCTAAAATCTACATCTTCTGTAATTTCCATTTACAAATGGAAATTGAGATTCCATTGCAAGGGATGCGAGCTTCGCAATTTCCATTTACAAATGGAACCGCTCCTTGTTTATTTGCCTCTATTCTTATGGTATAAAAGAAGGGAGGCAATGGAACTCAAGTTCTTCATGAGGAACCTTGAAGAAAGCAGCAATTGCTACTGTTTGAGCTACCAACAGCACAGGTCAAATCGCGAACCGTAAGTTTAACGCTATGAGATCCAATAGACTCCAGTATCTCCAAACACTCAAGCAAGTCGGAGTCGCTCACCAACATCACCCATTCTTCTTCATCGTCCAGGTACTTGAGTTGGAACGTTCCCACAGCCAATTTGAACCTCTTCCCGACTTCTTCAAACAATTGAAGGCATCCCAAAGAGGGATCAAATTTGAATCTTGCAGTGTCTTCTTTATAAGTAGCCTTCACAGTAACTGCACACCCACCATTTCTTTCTCGTGTTATAATTCCTGGTTGTTTCTGTATATGCAGATAAGGTGAGCTTGATGCACTACCATCCGAAGAATTTGTCATGCCTGAGGTAGTTGGGTGATTATGTTCAACTACCCCATCATCACCGTCCATCACAGTATCTACTTCACCTGCTACTTCTATAGAGCTTAAACTTTGAGACATAATGCGACAGTCTGAGCTCTCAAAGTTCAAATGATCCACACCCAAGCCCGACAATCTGTTGCATCGCTCCTTTGTAAAATAAGAAACTCGTGATAAGTCATCAGAACATGCCCATGGAACAGTTTCTTGAGGATGCAAATGGGATGACTTGGTTCCTGAAATACCAAACTTTGACTCATTCCCACAATGGCTTGAAGTATTATTACTGTCTATTTCTGCCTCACATGTTCTAGGTACAAGAGTATGCCCTATGTTGGAACAGTCATACCCTTCCAATTTCATGGTAGTCGTCTTACCCTCAGTGTTGGGAGTGGCAGATAGAGACAGGATTTCGTGGGTTATTGACCCTGAGTTTTGAGTTGTAGGGTTCTCATGAAGAGGGTATGTGGCATTTTGAACCTCTAAAACTTGGACAACGGAAGCTGCTACAAGGTCACCACTGATAGGGTCAAATTTCAGTCCTCCCTCTACACCTTCCACGGATTCAATCACAGTCCGTATCTTCTTCAATGAACGATTCACCTTGTTTATTTTGCGAGAAGGCCATCTTGAGATTCCATGTTGTCTGCATATTCTTTTCAGAGTAGTAGGACAAACTGCAAATACAAGTTAGAAAATATCTAAATGACCCACTTGAAAAAGATATAAGAAGAAATCTACACTAGTGCAAAATCTGAACATAATCTCATTAACATGAGTGTATTTTGATTGTAGACTGATATTCATTTTACTTTTGCATGAGAACTATGCACTAGTTGATTCAGTAACATCAACATGCATAAACTACAAATGCCAATAGACCTGCCTAATGGAAGCTATACCACTAAAATAAATAATGCGAATGGAACATAATCTCTGTTTTGTTCAAATAATCCTAAAAGATGCATTTCACTCCAACACTAGGATTATCTGATTGTGCTCCACATTACTATGCCGCCCTAATTGAAGGTTCAAGACAATTGAAAAGTCCATATATAGAGCAAAAGGTCTTACCACCAATACTTTTTGCAGCATCCTTGAGACTCCCTGAGAAGTATTGTTGAAGAACACTTAAACTAATATTTTTCTCTGCCGTGCTTCGCTTTTTGTCAGGTTGTCTCCTTAGATGGCTTGTTGGCTACAATGTCAGAAAATTAAACGTAAAACTTAAGACTTACAGCATGTAAACTGTTAACAAAAAAGATGGCTCATTATTATGACTCAATATAACCCAATAAATGAATACTTCTTTAAAGAGATGTCACATTAAAAGAGGGAAAGGAAAAGATACATCTAAATGGTTCGCAGGTCTTGCCTTCACATACAGTTCTCATGGAATGCAGTCCCCTTGTGAAAATGGTTTAAACTTTAAACACCACTTGACACCATTTTTTTTTCCTAATGAAGCATTTTTATTTCTTTAATAATATTATTATTAATTATGCTGTGAACAACACTCAGCTTGTGAAATGGGTAAATGCTAGAGACAAGACATCACCTACAAGAATTGCACCAAGCAAAACCTAAGATTTAAACCCAAAACAGACAATTCTAGTGCTACAAAACCTATCAACTGAGCCACCACTCACAAGGGTTCATATTACCACATTATTCCAATTGTTTCTGGTGCCTGACTCAAGAAAATCATAATTAGGAAGTCCCCAATCCTATTTAACTTGATAAAAAATGAGCTACATAGGATAAAAATAGGATCGACTAAAAAGTGATAAGCTAAATCGTTACTCCATTGTGAACTTGGGAATAATCTGAAAACAAGCCCTTCACTGGTGGAGGTAAAGTTGCATAAATCAACTCATCATCAAGCCTAATAATGGTGAGTCTCACGCTTTGTATACATCCCTTTTTTTAGGATGAAAGATATTTGAAAAAGGAAATTTCACAGTAGGACTAAGGACGTCCATGTTATACAGTATCCACAATATATTAAATCAGGTATATGAACCAATCAACACAAAAACTTGTTCAACTAAATGGACAACAAATAGTCAAATAGTATAATTTGCAGAATGACAATATGACGCCAAATATTTACAGAAACATTACAAGAGCAATAAAAGTAGGACAGCAATCCAAGAATGATTTTACTTGACCGTGAAGCATAAAAGCATACATCAACAATTGAATACAAGAGAAGATGAACCAAGGTCTGAGCACAAAGGAATGATCACTAACACATGCAACTGTGATATACTCAACTCAACTCAGCACAGCATCTTCACCAACTACATGGTATCAGCTTGCAAACTACTTCCTACACCCCACTCTATCAAGAGCTAAATCACAAGTAGTTGTATCTTTCTTTATAATCGATAGCTAGGTTATTTAAGGAATTTTCTTGCCTTTATCATTAGCAATAAATTGCAATAGGCCACACCTTAGTTAGAACATTTAGTGGACTTCATCAAAGTGTCCGACCATCTTAATATGTAGTTCTCTCAGAAGTAACATACGTTTTCAAAAGCAAGGCGTCTCTGTCACATGCTATTATGGTGAAATTGCTAGACATTGTGTACCGCCACCGACACCCATGTGTGTCATTACACAAAAAGGTATACGTTCTTGGAAACTAGTTTTCCTGTTGGCATTGGCAGTTGGCACCACAATTAAAAAGACAAGTGGTTCAACTGTTCGCTCCTTTGACCAATTAAACAAGAGTTGCCCTTACAATCTCATGGGTTCTTACACATAAATATATGTATATATAACACTTCAGAAAATTATCATTTTCTAGCATGCAGATGTTACAACGGGTTGAATGTCTATCTTTCAACTTGAAATGGGAATGCTAATTAGTAACCTATCATCCATATATCAGGGGGAAAAAAAAAATCAAATGATAAGATAGGCACCTGTTTGTAAGGAAGATCTAAATTATCACCATCAGCTCCACAAGTAGGAATATGCAACTGTGCTCCCTCACCTAGATTCATGCTGATATCTGAACATGATGGTTCACAGCTTTTCCCAGGAAATATATTTGAAATATTTGACACCATATTTCCTGCATCCCCCTTCTGATTCTTTCCTATGTCATCCTCAACACCAACCAATTCAATATCTGAAACGGTCCTCAAACTTATACAAATCCTTTGCATGGTATTGGACAGGCTGTTTAACAGAAGCTGCTGCTCCAAGCCACCTTTGCAATTGACTGGGAGAAAGAATTCTAGTATATAATCATAATTGGCTGTATAAGTGCTCCTAAGCCTTATGGCAACAGCAGCATTCAGGCCAAATTTACGTGCATGATGCACAAGAGGATACTCGCTGACATTATATTCCTTGACATCTGAAGAAAAAATGGGATCGTTTGATACAAGTGCTTTGCCAGCAATCCCTTGGCCCCTGTCAAGGTAATTTTCAGCACAAGCATCCAAAAATCCTTGCATCTTTCCATCATTAACATAGCATGCAGCATTTTCGACACACAGCACATTTTTATCACTTAAATTTGTACTACATTCATCCACAAATACCCTTGCATGCTCCTCGTTGATTTCTTTGTTGTATCTACATGGGATCCATGTTAGAGCTAATGGCAACCTATGTGCATGACAAGAAGCCTTCAGAACATCAGCTATCTCAGCCAATGCAGCTCTTTGACTCTTTGAGAGGTACTGCAGAATAACAATAACAATACAATAAGTGGAGGTATATGTAAACTCAAAGCATACTAAGTGCAGACTGGAGTCGACAAATACCTGAGGAAGCACACGAGGTGGTGCAATTGTCCTTAAATTCACATCCTATGAACAATAAATGTTAGGATATAACTAGCATGAATCAAATCCTAGACAATCCAAATAAACAACTGCAAGAGAAACAAGAATTGAATTCAAATGACAAATAACAAATGACAATTAGGAGAAGAAAATAAACCTGAAGAGCACGACAAACCACTTCCATCTCCGGTTCAAAGTTCGGTTTCTCCCTAACAGTGATGAGTTCAAGCACAGCACAGCAGGACTGCTCATCAGGATCGAAAATGGGCAGCGCAATTGATCCTCGTACTTCATGATCAAGTGCATGTTTTCCCCTTAAATACTCATCCTTACTATAATAAACTACATTAGAAGTCCATTCCGGCATTCTAGAGATAAATACACGGCCTGGGAGCCCGAGAAAAGTACCGGGCATTTCTTTCGCAGCAAAGGTAAACCCCCTTGATACTTCACGATACCCTGCAAGCATATGGTCTAGCAAGAAAGGTTGGTCACAAGTACTTAAAAGAATTGTGTCTCCAAGCCTAACAGGAGCCCAAACTTGAGCAAGAATGCCACCCTCGGATGATTCCTTGAAAAAAGACAATGCCCGAAGCATTTTTTCAGCAAGCGACCATCCAATCTGCCTAGGAATCCCAGCATTCCTAACATCTGAAACACCATCCACAGAAAAAGAACCACCATTTCTGGCACCACCCAATTTCTCCTCATCACCAGAATCAAAAGCCATCTTGTCCACAGAAATGAAAGAACCCCCATTTGTTGCTATAGGGCCACCAACGCTATTTGGAATTTGTGAGGTAAAATTTAGCAAAGATAACGAATTAAAAGTATCAACAGTCGCAGGGGCAGCTACTGCTGACAGACTACATAAAGGAAGAACCTGATCGGCAGCAACAGGGCTACGGCAAAATTCAGCAAAAGCATCAGAATTCAGAAGCTCCGAAATGTTGTTAAATGAGTCTTCGGAAATTGCATTTAATCCGTTATCCAGTGGTGCAAAAGCTTCCATCTGCGCTTGTGACAAAGCGGAAGCGGAAGGCCAATAATTACAACACTTTTCTTTGGGCACGAAGGTGTCTTCTTCCATCATTAAATAGAGAAAAGTTCAAAGGTTAGAGATTACAGAAAAAAGTTGTTCTTCTCCTAATCTTGTTTCGTACAAAAGCCCTAATTGTCTCCTCAGTTCGCACGACATAATAAACATCGCATTTCGCCATGGCAATCTTAATTTCTCCAAGACTATCTCTACGTATCATCTTTAAACACTCAAAAAACAAAGGAAGATAAGAAACTCTACGAGTGGCGGTCGCATATTCCTTGTATTAATCAAAACGACCAGATTTCTGCTATAAAAATCCCTGATTTCGAAATAAATTAAATCAAACAACGAACTCAGATTCGTCCATCAATCGGCAAACCTCTGGAACATAATTAAGTAAGGCACAAAACTTCCAATCATAGATAGTACAAAAACCCTTCTAATCCACCGAACTAGTTCTACGAATCTCAGAAACTCAGACAAATTCTTAGAAACTGTAAACCACATTAAGACTCCTGGAGGTTTTGAAGAAGCGGACAAATTGCAGCACCAGCTCAAGCTAGAAATTGTCAAAATTCCATGAATAATCAGCGAAAGCCAACAAATTCAAGACTCTGCATGCTACAAATGCCTCGAAACTCGTGAATTTCCTCTAAATTAAGAACACTCTCGAGGCGGCAGAAGAGACGCTTCATCAAATCATAACATACTAAATCCAGCAAACGTCGGCTGAAGCGGCAAAAGGCGATCTGCGAGCTTTCTCTTCTTTTTCTTCTCTCTTCTTTCCTCTTTTTTGGGGGGGGCTACAGAAAGACGACAAAGGCTTCAATTTGTGGAAGCAATTTACCATTAAATCTCTATCTCTCTAATGGCGGCCTAGATCCAGAAAAGGAGCTGTCAACGGTAGATGCAGAGAGAGAGAGGGAGAGATAGAGAGCGCAGTGACCCAGAAAGATTTTTGTATTACCAGAATACCCTTGGATTTTGTGTGTATTTACGATAATACTCGTCACCTTTTTGGCCCACTAAAACCGAGCAATTTCCAGATTCTAATCCCTTTTGGTGGCGGGCCACCCTTTTGATCTTACTACAACTTGCGTGCTAGATTGCAAGCACTTCTTATCTAAGGTTAAAATTTAGGGCCAATAGACTTAAAAATTCTAACGTCTGTATGTTTTAATAAAATAATTTTAATTTTTAAAAATTAGTAGTTAAATATGAACTTATTTTATTTTATTACAAATCTTTCTTAAGAATGACTTACACAAAAATCTATCAATGTGGCGTTTAATTGTATACGTAACATAAAAAATAAAAGTCAGATCGCATTATCCCACATATCACCTACAATAAAAAAAAAATTTCAAAAATATAAAAATAAAAAAAAACATAACTCAAAACCAATTGTCATCTAACAACTATCTACACTCTTGTGGTCCCAACATAGAAAATGAAGAGAGGAAAGGAGGAAAACCTGTCGCATGGAAAAGAGCTCGTCCCTCGCCACAGACAATCGTCGAGAGCTCGTCTCTCGCCAGAAAAATCCTCATCAACGACGTGAAATTTTTAGGTTATAATTTATTTATTGTCTTGTTGCTAATACTTTGTATATTTATTATCCTCTTACATTTTATAGTGAGGCTAATCTATTTGAATTATAAACAAAAATTTAAAGTAGTACTTCACATTTGCTATTGGATAAGAATCAAGGGTGGCTTCACTATTTTGAGTATATATATATATACTTAAAAAAAATTATAAGACTTACATGTACAGATTTTACATACAATTTCAAAGCTCTTAACATTATCAGGTAAAAATTTCATTAATGATGGAGTAACATTATACACAAATTAATAAAGGTCTGCCCATCTCCCTCTCTCTCTCTTTTCCTTTTTTTTTTTGGCTGAGTTAAATTGGTGTACTTTGGCTCTCTCTCTCTCTCTCTCTCTCTCTATATATATATATATATATCGGAATATCGGACGTCTGCTGTGAGAAATTCAAACGTTTCTTATAACTTCTTCGGGTACAGGTTTTATTTCCCATTCACCCAAGATAAGGTATGACGCAAATGAATCTTTTAGGGGGTACCCTCTTTGTGGTGTAGGGGCTGGAGGCACGATTTCAGCTTTCATTTCATATTCACCAATATCCACGTATAAGGTAAATAGAAAATTATTATTATTATTATTATTATTATTATTTAAGTTTTAAGGTACCCTAGTCAAGGACTAAGGCCTTCCACACTCTCCCTTATAATTATAGGTTCGAAGGGCGTCTTTTTACAAGTTAAGTGCTAGCACTCTTTAACTTGCTACCGGGAATGACTTCTGCTTTCGAAACCTACTTCTCCCTTATAATTATAGGTTCAAAGGGGGTCTCTTTACAAGTTAAGTGCTAGCACTCCTTAACTTGCTACTGAGAATGCCTTCTGCTTTCGAAACCTACTTCTCGCTTTATTTTTTAGTTCTAAGTGTAGGGTTTAAAACAGATATGATTGTTCTTGGGAAAGCCAGCCCCGTCTAGTTTTGAAGCCAAAATATCATAGCTCTTTAACAGCTCATGGTAATCAGCTATACAAAGTAGAAGAACAAGTAGACGTCAGAAGGTGATATGCTTCTATTAACCCAAATGAAACAACCCCGGCCTCCAAAGAAAGTGATACACCCTACATATGCCGAATGAAAGAACATGACACACTCACTTTTTATAAAACTCTTTCGTCTTACTAACATGTGCACCAAATGTCTATTATGGTCTAAAAAAATATTAATAATGAACATTAAAGG
>JAJIYU010014649.1:0-13099 GCA_030144865.1 Tinospora cordifolia
CCCAAAACTACGCACTGGCTTACAAGGGTCGAGCGCATGGTAAAATTGTACGTACAAAAATTAGTGTATATCCTTGCCTCCGCAGTCCGCCCTAAGCATGTCGATTAAAATGCTAGGTGCTAAGGCCACGTTTAATGGCCCATTGAGTGCTAGACGCCGGTTGAATAATTTAAAAAAGTGATATTTTAAATGATTATATATAATTTTTATTTTAAATGTGAATAATATATATTATAAAAAATATATATTTAATAAATTATATTTTATAAATAATTTAAATAATAGGTTAATGTGATTATGAGTCGTATACAGTATAATTTAATATATTGTGAATTATTAAAAGGAATAGTACAGTAAATAAGAGTTTAAAGAGTTAATGATGTAATAAAGATATTAAATTGAGAGATAGTCTAACTATTAAATTTGTCTTACCTCAATTAATAAGCCTTACCTTAATAGAAAAATATGAAATACTAACTGATAGTAAATATATATTAAATACCCCCTATCTAAAATTCTACTTAGTCCATAATTAAGAAATTTATTTAAAATTGGTCGTCACCTATATGTTTAATTTTCTTACCAAAGTGGGAAATATGAGCATCCCAACACCCACAGATAAGTATATTTTTGGGAAGAGTTTTGTTTTAATGGCAATAAAGATGTCTTTTTTTTTCTTTTTCCTTCAACTGTGATATCTTTTATATTATAAAGGTTTTCTTTTTTCTTTTTTTCTTTTGATATATTGCTCTTTTCATATTTAGTCAAATTTTTATAGTGAAAAAATTTCCAAATTATGTTATAATGCTATCCAATTTTTTTCTTAATCGACCGACACTCTTATCTGTTTTAGATGGATCCTATGAAGTTATGACATGAAGAACTGAAACAGAGAAAACAGAGAGAAAAATTGTGAGAGGAATCAATATGATTCTCTCTTCTACAAATCATTTCTCATTAATCCAAGAAAATGTAGTACAGGGTATTTATACATAAATAGAAAAGAACAGAATGTTGTAATAGAAACTAACATACAGAAACAAAGGAGAACAGACTGCTATAACAGAAACTAACTATATTGATAACTAATTCTAACTGTCTTCAGGTTTGTCCTTCACAGCCCCCCGCAAACGAAACCTTGGAGATACAGTAAGGTTAAGTTTGGAGCAGAGAAAATGAAAAGATGCAACTGACAAGCCTTTAGTTAGAATGTTAGCAATCTGAAATTTGCTAGGAACGTATCGAACATCAAACAGTCCTGCTGCAAGCTTTTCTCGAGCAAAATGAATATCAATTTCAATATGTTTGGTTCTAGCATGAAAAATAGGATTTTTGGCAAGGGCAATTACAATTGTGTTATAACACCAGAGACTGGTGTGGAAGATAACTGTATACCAAGTTCCTACAACAGAGAAGTGAGCCAAAGAACATCATAAGAAGCACTTGACAGTGCACGATATTCTGCTTCAGCACTTGATCTAGCCACTACTTTTTGTTTCCTAGAAGTCCAACTGATAAGATTTCCACCTAGATACATACAAGCACCTGAGGTTGAACGTCTATCATCTAAATCACATGCCCAATCAGCATCAGAATATGCTTCTAATTGCAGAGTTGTAGCATGGCGAAAATGAAGACCACATAGTAAGGACCCTTTAAGATACCTTAGAATACGTTTGCAAGATGTCCAATGTACGTCCAAGGGAGAATGAAGGAACTAGCTCAACTTGTTAATAGCAAAAGAGATATCTGGACGTGTGTTTGTAAGATACTGCAATGCTCCAATTGCGCTTCTATACAATGTAGGATCAGAGAACAAAACACCATTTGTTTTAGACAACTTAACAGTTGTACTAAATCGTGTTGCAGCAAGTTTAGCATCCAATAACCCTATTTTCTGAAGAAGATCAACTGTGTATTTATGCTGAGTTAAATACATTCCAGATGAAGATCAAAAGGCTTCAAAACCAAGAAAATAATCTACTTCGCCCATAATGTTGAGTGCAAATTTGGAATTTAACCAAGAAATTACTTGCTGCACTATTTTAGAATTTGATCTTGTGACTAAGATGTCATCCACATAGACTAAAAACATTATAATATCAGAACCATTCCTTTTGAAAAATAGAGACACATCAAAAGAGCAATTGTTGAATCCAAAATTGATCAAAACATTGTGAAGCTTGGAAAACTAGACCCTTGGAGCTTGTTTCAGGCCATATAGAGATTTGTGTAACTTGCAACTGTGAGTAGGATATCTCGGATCAACAAAACCTTTCGGTTGAACCATATAAACTTCCTCAGTTAAATCTCCATTTAAGAAGGCATTATTTATGTCTACCTGCTGAATAGACCATCCAGATATGACTGCTAGTGAGAAAACAACCCAAATTGTGGATGCGTTAACCATAGGAGAAAAAGTGTCAAAGTAATCAAGTTCCGGTGTTTAATTAAAACCTTTTGCTACTAACCTTACTTTATATCTCAATATAGAACCATCAGGTTTTGTTTTAACTCGATAGACCCACTTACAACCAATTGGAGTAATGTGAGAGGAAGCTGGAACTAATGACCAAGTCTTATTTTCTTGAAGAGCTGAGAAATCTTCTTTCATAGCAATCAACCATTGATCATCTAGCATAGCACTTTTAATAGTCCTTGGTTCCAAACAAGCAACAAAAGCATATGGCGATGTACATTCAAGAGCCTTAGGTTTAAAGATTCCATCCTTAGCATGAGTTTGCATAGGATGTGTTGAAACTGTAGATTTTAGTAATGAAGGAGTTATTAATGGTGAATTGGAGCAATTATTAGTAGTAGTAGCTTGGGAACTTGGAAATTCAGGTATAGAATTTTGAGACTGAGGAGAGGTAGAAATAACTGGTGTTGTGGGAATATAGGAGTTGTTAGGTGATGAATCACAAGGAAAAGGTAAACTGTCATGTTTTAAGAGACTAAAAATAGACATAGGTGAGGGAGGAAAACAAGAAACAGACTTTGAAGAGGAAGGAAACAATTTAATATAAGGAAAGTCATGTTCATTAAATTGAACATGTCTTGAGATATAAATTTTTCCAGAAGAATGAAGACATTTATAGCCACGATGTAATGGGCTATAACCAAGAAAAACACACTTAGATGAATGAAAATTAAATTTGGTAGAAGAGTAATCTCGAAGGTATGGAAAACAGGAACAACTAAACACTTTAAGAAACTGATAATCAGGAATTTTATTGAATAATTTTGTGTAAGGAGCAACAAACTCAAGTATAGATGAAGGCAGCCTATTTATGAGATAAACGACTGTTTAAAAAGCTTCTTCCCAGAATTTTAAGGGCATTTTGGCATGAGCTAACAATGTTAAACCCATTTCTACTACATGTCTATGTTTTCTTTTAGAAACACCATTTTGTTGGTGTGTATAAGGACATGAGTAACACATATTTATGCCATTTTGTAAACAATAATTCTCAATTGGTTTGAATTCCAATCCCATATCAGCATGAAAGGATTTAATCTTTGAATTAAATTGCAACTCTACATGTTTTTTAAAGTGCATAAAGGCTGTTATAGCATCTGATTTGAGTTTTAATGGAAATAACCAAGAGAAGCGAGAATAAACATCAATAAAAATGATATAATACTTGGCTCCTGATGCTGAAGGTAAAGGTGAAGGACCCCAAAGATCAAAATAAATCATTTCTAAGGGAGAAGTAGTAATTGAATGTCGAACAAATGGCAGTTTATGAGATTTTGCAACAACACAAGAATCACAAAAATCAGTAAATGTTTTCACAAAAGAATGACTGGAAGAGTTATGCATTTTATTCATTACAGATTTAAGAACATCCTTTGAAGGATGGCCTAGTTTTGCATGCCACATAGACAGATTATCAAACACATTCAATGCTTTTGAATAAGAAACAACAAGGCATTGTTATTATGAGAAAGTAAATGAGAAGGATTACATGATGAGTAATCAGATTTATAGAGATGAGACTGATGTTGATGAAAATGGAGCTGGAATGGTGAGTTGATATAAACCATTCCTAAGTTGTCCTTGAAGCATAGTCTTTTTGGAGATTTTGTCCTTGACAACAAAATGATTGTCAAAACATTCAGCTACTACTTTGTTATCTTTTGTTAGATGAGAAATACTTAGAAGATTTTTGGATACAACAGGAACAAGTAAAATTTGATTGAGATAAACTGGTTTAGAAGAGGATGAATTAACAGAAGATGCTCCAATATGTGTAATAGCAAGTTTAGCTCCATTACCTACAGTAACATGATCATTACCTTTGTACTCTTGTTTTATTGCAAGATTGCTCATATCATTTGTCATGCGACTTGAAGCACCAGTGTCAACGTACCAAACTGGATCAACAACAGTCTCAGGAGAGGCATGTAAACTTGTTTGTTGATGAAAATTGGCTTGAGAAAAGTCTTGAGGAGATGCAATCTGTAGAAATTGAGCTGGAGAGGACTTTCTTGGAGCAAATACTGTCTGTGTCTGATAATTCTGAGTTTGAAGCTGATATGCTTGATCGAATTTGAGATAGCATTGCAGTGCTATGTGACCAGGTTTGTTGCATACTTGACAGAATATTTTTTGTCCTCTACCTCCATTTCGACCACCTCTGGATCCTCTACCACTACCATTAGAGCCACTTCTTCCACCTTGTTGATTGTTCTGTTTCTTATTCCCGGCATTTGAAGCATAATTTGCTGAGGAATTTGCAAGATCAACTTATGAGACTGAGTTCAATTGCTCTCTACTCATGTATCATCAACAAATACTGAGCATCATTTAGAGACATTGTACTCTACTGTGATGATATCAAGACTACCACCGGATCATATTCATGACCAACATCACTGCAAATGCTCTGAATCTGATATGGTTTGGCCTATAGTTCTTAGTTTTGCTCCAATTAACTTGATCTTCAAGATGAAATCAACCTTTGATGATGATCCTTTCTTTAATGTGCTAAGTTGTTGTTTCAGTTGTAGTATTTTTGCCATTGAAGCTTGAGCAAAAAGACACTCCAACGTAGACCATATTTCATAAGACGTTTTGTAGTCAGTTACTTAACCAAGAACTCATTCGCTGATTGAAAAATATAACCAGCACATAAGAAGCTGATCTGATCTTTTCCGAGATTCAAGATCTTCATTCAACAGTCTTGTTTCAAGTTCATTTTCAGTAGAAGAGAGAATACCTTCTTGATTTAGGTCTGTGAGGCTTGATCTCTTCGATTTAGTGATCAAATACTCCAAATCAAGTGCATTGATTGCAGCTTTTACTTGCATCTTCCAGTAGATGTAGTTTGATCCAGTGAGTTTGATTGGAAGATTGAAATTCAAAGTTTTTGCTATTGCAGCAACATCCTTGACAACAGAAGAATTTCCATCTCCTTGTGAAGGAAAAAGATCTGTCGAGGTTGCCATGAACGTTAGTTCTTCAGTAGCTCTGATACCATATGAAGTTATGACATGAAGAACTGAAACAGAGAAAACAGAGAGAAAAATTGTGAGAGGAATCAATGTGATTCTCTCTTCCACAGATCGTTTCTCATTAATCCAAGAAAATGTAGTACAGGGTATTTATACAGAAACAGGAAAGAACATAATGTTGTAACAGAAACTAACACACAGAAACAGAGGAGAAAAGATTGCTATAACAGAAACTAACTATATTGATAACTAATTCTAACTGTCTTCAGGTTGCTCCTTCATAGATCCTATGTGTATCTGACCTGAACTTGGCCTAACTATTTAATTAGTTATAGCTCAGCCAACTCTCTGGAAATAGCTCCCATACATGAATCAAAAAGCTCCATTTAACTTAATTGATTATTTAAACACTTAAAAGCATATAATGATCCATCAACCTCGAAATTCTTCTTGGCCAAGAATAAAAATAAAAAATGAAAATAACACTCCAAACTCAAATTACTACAGGGCTTGAGCCATATATAGATGCCACATTCCATTTCTTCCCCAGCTGTGTGTTTAAAATCCTCTGGTGTACTTTTGTTCTTTAAACCATCATCCATGGTGAATAGCTGCGATGACCAGTCTCACCCGACCCCCTCGAATGAACACAAGTGTTAGGAAGAGATCCTCTATTATAAAATAATAGAATTTTCAATTTCAGATAGTTCAGTTAGTTAGATGGTTAGCAGTCAGTGGAGTTAGTTATCAAGAACGCCAAGTGCTGGTCATTAATCAAATGTAATCTTGTATAAAAGGAAGATGTATTTCCTATTACAGATAATGAATAAATTTCTTCTTTGCTCAATATAGAGCCTGCTTCTTCTTCTTTCTTTACCTGATATGGTATCAGAGCCATTCTTGACAAACATCAATGGCTTCTGGATCATCTTGTTTTGCAAGATCAGAAAAACAAAATCAATCGAGTTCAAATGGAGGTGTTAGTGACGTTGCTTCTATAGTTAAGGCATTGAATTTCAACCTACTGATCAAGCTTAATGGATCTAACAACCCATATTGGAAAGCTCAAGTAAAGTCTGCCATAAATGCTTTTAGATTGAAGCATTTGATCTCCAAAGATGCAAATCTGCCAAAGAAATTTTCTAGCTAATAATTCTTCTGAACTTATAGATCAAGACGTGAGTGAAGAACATGATATGTGGCATAGATCTGATCAGATGTTGTTTTGCTGGTTATTCTCTTCAATCAATGAAACAGTAGTAGGACAAGTTACTGATTGTGAAACTGCACTGGAAGCATGGATTACACTCGAGAAACTACATGCTCAAAGTTCTATGGTATGAGCTATTCAGTTGAAATAACAATTAAACTCTTTGAAGAAAGGCTCCTTAACAATTGCTAAGTATGCTCTAAAGATAAAGAATCTAGGTGCAAAACTAAGATCAATTGGACAAGTGATCACAGATTCTAATCTAATTCAAAACATCTTAAACGATGTTGGTCATGAATATGATACTGTGGTAATGTTGATTACTTCACAACAACATACAATGTCATTGCAAGAAGCTCAGTACTTATTGATGGTAAATGAACAGCGAATAGAGCATTTAAACACTATTGCAGCTACAGATCTAACCACAACATCTACTAATCTTGCTGCTAATGTTGATGACAAAAGTATCAATCACAACATAATCAAAACTTTAGTGGAAGAGGAAATCGTGGTGGTCGTAACAGAGGAGGTAAATCTGGTTGAGGAGGACAGAAAGTTTATTGTCAAGTATGTTCAAAACCAAGTCACATGGCACTCCAATTCTATCATCATTTTAATCAAGCATATCAACCACCACAGCAACAATTCAATCCGCAGCAATAACATAAAACGAATTCACAAAGTTCTGCACCTCTGTAATTTTTTCCTCAACAAGCTAACTTCAGTCAAGGTTCTTCAATCTATGCTCCTGAATCAATTCCTAATTCAACCTCGTACATGGACTCCGATGCTACCAGTCACATGACAACAGATCCAACTAATCTTGCAACAAAATCAGAGTATAAAGGTAATTCTAAAGTTGTCGTTGGTAATGGTAATACACTAGATATCTTGCATATTGGCCATAAATCAATTCCATCATCATATCCCTCACATCAATTGCATCTTAACAACATTCTTCATGTTCCTAATCTTACTAAGAATTTAGTAAGCATCTCGCAATTTACCATAGATAATAATTCAATTGTTGAGTTTCATGATAGTTGTTTTGTGGTAAAGGAAAAATCTACGAAGAGGATTTTGCTTCAAGGTCGAGTTAAGGATGGTCTTTATCATCTTGATCTTCCTCAACTTTCTTTGTGTCATTCGACCATATCACCAAAGTCTGGTATATCTCATGCTTCATTGTTTGCTACTATTTCAAATAATTCACCATCATCCTTGTCTCTCATGCTATTTCTCATGCTTTGATTGCAAAACATGTACAATGTAATAATTGGCATGCCAAACTTGGGCATCCATGACAAAATATTTTACACAAAGTCTTGAATAAAATTTGTTTGCCCATGTCTAGTTCTATTTCTGATTTTTGTGATTCTTGTAAAATTGCAAAATCACATCCTTTTGTATCAAAAGAAATCATAGCAACTACACTAGTTGAACTTGTATATTCAGACCTTTGGGGACCAACTCCACTGTTGTCATCAAATGGTTTTCGTTATTACATATTTTTTGTCGATGCTTTACTCGACACGGTTTTCGTTATTACATATTTTTTGTCGATGCTTTACTCGACACACTTCGTTTTACCCATTAAAATTGAAATCTAATGCTTTCTCTACTTTTCTACATTTTCAGAGACATATAGAACATCAGTTTCACACTAAAATAAAATCATTTTAATGTGACATAGGTGGCGAATTTGTAATACCTCGATTATTTCTGTATATATATATATGTATGCATATATGATTTATTTCATTAATTAGTATAGACACACGCATATGTATTAATTGGTACCTGTATTTGTGACATTTTATTGTTATATATTAATTTGTGCATATATATATTATTTTGAAGTGACATGCAATTAATTGATTAATTGGTGTAGAAGTATATATATATATATATATACTAATACTAAGCATATAGTAGGATTAATTAATAGTAATATGTAGTTAAAAAATATATACATATAGATATATATTTTCAGTAAGTAAAAATATTAAATTTGGCACATGGGCCCAAGGCCCATGCACGCCGTATTTAAAAAAATTTAATTACGAAAAAATCAAAAAAATGAAGGAAAATATTGAAAAATATATATGAAAAAATATCCGGAAAAAAATACAAAAAACCCTAATCTCTAACCTAAAACCCTAGCCGCCCCAATCAAGTAAAAAAATGAATTTTTCTACAAAAGGAAAGTAAGATTTTATGAAACTAACCCTTAAAAACCATATAAACCCCCTTTCCTCTATTTTATTCATCCCAGAACAAGAGTTGAAACTCTTCTTACTCTCTCTCTCTCTCTGTTTCATTCTTGGCACCCTCAGTCCCTTTTCTTTTCTTGAGTTATTTTAAACAGCCTGCAAAGTAGTAGCAATGAAGTGTTACACAAATTTAGGAAGCGATCTCGAGGTGAAATTATTTTTCCTTCTTTTAATTTATTATTTCTATTTAAATAATATTTGCTTGTGTACTTAGCTTAATTTATGTTTTTAAATTAGTATATTGCTTATAACTGAGAGAGAATGTTCTGTAGTTGCGTCTTGTACGATCTTTTACATCAAAAATCAAAAGTCACCTTTCTTGTTTGAGAGAGTATGCTCTGTTGTTGCGTTTCGTACTATCTTCTCATCAGAAATGAAAAATCTTTGTTTCTATTGATTTATGATGTTATACTGTTGGTATGTTTAAATACTATTGAAATATTTATTTATTATGTTCTTACACAAAAATAATATTAAATAAGATTTCAACCATGTATTAGCATGGGGACGGACGTTCTGTATTCCATGCAGAATTGGACTTTTGACCTGAATGTCAGAATTGATACAAGAGTAGACTGGGTTTCAGGAATAATCCCACTTCATAGAGAAGGGATTGAGTTTTAGGATTGATCTCTCTCCCTAGATCTGGAGAACAGATGTTATCCCTGTTCGGTCTAAATTACGACGAAAATAATATATTGTTTAAATCGATTAAATCCCTGAAAGTGTTTGATATGCTTGTATTATTTGATTGGAATAATGGATTAAATAGATAGAATGATTCACTGGGCTATTTAGCTCACCCCTCATTTTTCGCATTTCAGGAAATTAATTTATCAGCCTACGTAAAAGATTATTTATGGAAAATTCTTTTTTGTTTATTTACTTCATTGTAGAACACGTGGGTCCAAGGCAAATTATTTATTTCAATTCTGAATTTAATTTCCACTGTAATGGTTCATGTACTCAAAATTTTAAACAAATAAATAAAGGATTTTATTTATAAGGCTATAAAATATTTTTGTTCATAGACTAATATGCGCAGGAAGTCTCATGGGTTAAGACTTAGAAAGAAAAAAGGATAACGTAGCACGGGCCCGCCTCCCAGGCGGCCCAAGATTATTGATCAAAGAAAATTACACCGTCAGATGACGAGGATGATGGGGATCGGGAGGTGGGCTGTTACAAAATTCAAGTCCTTCGAAAAATATTTCAATGAAACTGGTGTTAAGCTAAGGTATTCATGTCCTTATACACATCAACAAAACGAGTTTCCCGAAAGGAAACATCGTCATATTATTGAAATGGGACTTAGCTTACTTGTTCATGCATATTTACGTTTGAAATATTAGGAAGAAGCATTTCATATTGCTATGATTCTTATCAATTCATTACCTTCCTCTATTCTTAATTTCATTTCTCCTTCTAAAAAACTTTTTCATAAGGTTCCAAATTATCATTTCTTCAAAACTTTTGGGTGTGCCTGTTTTCCTTTTCTTTGATACTATAACAAGTCTAAACTTGATTTTCATTCTTCAAAGTGTATATTTCTTGGCTATAGCAATTTTCATCATGGCTATAAGTTTCTTCATCCTTCAAGGAAAATCTTTATTTCTAGGCATGTGGAATTTAATGAGGCTAATTTTCCTTTTCAATCCTTGTTTCCTTCTTCTATTAAATCTTGTTCAAATCAAAATTCTTCTTCACCATCATCCTCATTCATTAATTTTCTTGTTTTCACCTCTAAATCCTCTTCAAATTTCATTAACCACAATACATTATCACAGCTCTCAACATCATCTATTACACCCTCATGCTCACCAAACATAACCACTCATGATTCTTCATCAACCATAAACATCACACCACCACCACCAGTCACTACTTCCTACAATAATCCCATTATTCATCAAACCGCACCTTGTACACATAATTCTTCAACTCATCCAATGCAAACAAGATCAAAGAATGGAATCTATAAACCAAAGGCACTTCTTACTAATTCACCGTATGCTTTGATTACCACATTGGAACCCAAAAATGTTTCTACTGCTCTGTCTGATACATAATGGTTGAATGCTATGAATGAAGAGTTTCAAGCTTTACAAAATACTGGAACATGGTCTCTAGTTCCTTCCTCATCTATTATTCAACCAATTGGATGCAAATGGGTATTTAGAGTAAAACAGAATTCAGATGGATCTATTTTGAGATACAAAGCTCATCTCAGTACCAAAGGTTTTCATCAAACACTAGGTGTTGATTATTTTGATACTTTTTCTCCGATGGTAAAGTCATCAACCATCTGTGTTGTGTATACTCTGGTTGTCACACATAGTTGGTCTATTCAACAAATTGATATTAACAATGCCTTCTTGAATTGTACTCTTGAAGAAGTTTATATGGTTTAACTTGAGGGATTTGTCGATCCTGATTTCCCAACACGTGTGTAAGTTGTAGACGGTTCTATATGGATTGAAACAAGCTCCATGGGCTTGGTTTAACACTCTTAAAAATGCGTTGCTTGCTTGGGGATTTTTGAATTCATTATCTGATGTATCTTTGTTTTACAAAAGAGATCAAGGTCATATACTTCTTATTCTCATTTATGTTGATGATATTTTGATAACGAGATCTAATCCTTCCCAACTTCAACAAGTTATTGTAAGTTTGCAACGTAAGTTTGCACTTGAGACTATGGGTGAGGTTGACTTTTTTTGGAATTTGAAGTTTTCCAAATTCTAGTGGCCTGTACTTAATTCAACATAAGTATATCTTGGATCTACTTGTGAAGACAAATATGGTGGATCGTAAACCAACACCACCACCCTCAAGTTCTGGATCAAAACTCTCTTTTTCTGATGGTGTGCCTCTTTCAGATGTTACCTTATATCGAAGTTCTATTGGAGCACTTCAATATTTAACTAATTCAAGACCAGACATTTCTTACATTGTTAATCGTCTAAGTCAATTTCTTGTTGCTCCAATTGATATTCATTGGTCAACTTGTAAAAGGGTACTTCGATATTTGAAGGGTACTTGTTATCTTGGACTTCGTTTTCAACCTACTTCTCGTTTTAGCTTGGAAGCTTATTCGGATGCTGATTGGACAACAGATGTTGATGATAGAAGGTCTACTAGTGGTACTTACTTGTTTCTTGGAGGCAATCTAGTTGCTTGGTCATCTAGAAAGCAAAAAGTTGTGTCTCGATCTAGTACTGAAGCGGAATATTGTGCTTTGGCTGTGGCTACTACTGATATACTTTGGCTTCGCTCCTTAATTATTGAGTTAAGTATCTTTTTATCTAGGTGTCCCATTCTTTGATGTGATAATACAAGTGCTCAATCTCTAGCGCATAATCCTATGTTTAATGCCCGTACTAACTATATTGAAGTTGATGTGCACTTTGTTCGTGAGAAAGTTGCTACTGGACAGTTGGAACTTTGTTATGTGCTCACATCTTACCAAGTTGTTGATATTTTTATAAAGTCTCTTTCAGTTAAGTTTTTTTCTTACTTTTCTTCCAAACTAAACTTTATTGTTTCACCTAGGTTCTGTTTGAAGGGGATGGTAGAAAGAGTTTCTCAATGAAGAGTCCCTCTGTTATAAAATAACAGAGTTTTTAATTACAGTTGGTGGAGTTAGTTATCAAGAATGCCACATGGGGGTCATTAATCAATTGTAATCTTGTACAAAAGATGTATTTTCTGTTATAGATAACGAATGAATTTCTTCTTTCATCAGTACAGAGCCTGCTTCTTCTTCTTTCTTTTATCTGATAACGAGGAGCCACAAACATCTTTTAATACTTCTTTAATTGCGGAAGCTGACATCCAACCCATCAATGGTGCACGCGATTTCTTCAGAGAATTCTGGGTCGAGTTCAAGAAGCTATGGGTCCTCGCCGGCCCTGCTACTTTGACTTCCTTGTGCCAGTGCTCCATCGCCGCCGTGACTCAAGCCTTAGTGGGTCACGTCGGTAACTTGAGCTTGCAGCTTGATCCATAGCAGTCTCTGTCATCCTTCGATTTTCGTTAGGCATCATATGGTAATTCTACGTTCAGGTCAATTAGCCTCATCTATTATAATAATATGATTCGTGGGTCAGGTCTCAGTAATTTACTAATAAAAAATGTCAGGTAAATTTCATTTTTT
>JAJIYU010014650.1:0-13099 GCA_030144865.1 Tinospora cordifolia
GTTATGAGAAACTTAGACATAGTTTCTTCCATGTTGGTGGAGCTAGAGATAGGACAAGTTATCAGAAAGGAAATGCAAATACAAAGGTTGGATGTAGTGAGGGGACTCATTTACTGTCATGAAGAAGAAGGGAAGATGAAGCTGTTGGTTGAAAAATACCAAGCTTTTCATGGATGTTTCTACATGGAGGAATGGAATAGTGAGATGGTAGGCCTTTGAATCGAAAGTGGCATGTAGAAATAGTTGGATGGGAGTCGAAGGGATTGAGCGGAAGAAATGGACCATGCAAATATTCGCCTTGATACGTAAGATGTGTGGTAGCTTGATGGACATTGTTGAGTCGATGGTCTCTAACAAGTCAATGGAGATGGCAGTGATTAAGCTGTGAGGGCTCGAATCTAGTTTTCTACCAAAGGAATTCGACATTTGCAATGATGAAGGAATTGGAGAATTGAGGTTTGTGGAGTTGGAGCAAAATTGGGCAGTTTATTTCTAGGAGCTAAGAAATCAAATTATTGATCAGTTTTCTAGTAATTGATTTTTCGGTGATCAAAGAGAACAAAGACAATTGGAGAATGAGAACGAATGTTGTAGGATAAGGGCGACAAGGGAAAAGTAGTAGGTGGCAGGTAGTGAGAGATGGTGCAGGTAAAGGCGTCATAGTGGTCATCTGACACATAGATGGGACAAAGACATGGAAAGTGGAAAGAAACAAAAAGTAGCAACTGGATGGGGGAAAAACAAGAGTGGATCTTCATCGTTTGACAGAGATAATATGGGTTGGGCCTAAGACTTCACAAAAAACAAAGAGACAAATGGCTCACTTGAAAGTCAGGAATAATGCTCTGGCAGCCAAATGGCTCTGGAAATTTTCTAAGGACCAGAATCAGCTATGGAGCAGGATAATAGCAAGCATTCATGGGAGATCTCCGAACGGGATGATGGCAGGTTTGAGCACAAAAGTCTCCCACAGATCTCCTTGGAAATACATTCATTCGTTGTATGATCAGTTTAAAACTCATATTCAGTGGAAGATTGGAGATGGTAACAAAATCAGATTCTGGGAGGACGCGTGGTGCATTCCTTCTTCCTTTAAAAAGGTGTTTCCTAGATTACATAGGATCACTCAATGCCCAGAAGCTACCTTGTTTCAAAGCTGGGGGGGTATGGAGGAGAATGTTAGCAGTGGGGCTTGGAGTTTAGACTTTCGGAGGAACCTTAAAGATGAGGAGATTGAGGATCTGCCTAACTTACTTTCTAGGCTCCGGTAGGTTCGGTTTACAGCTTACCCAGATTCTTGGCATTGGAAGTTGGATAAGTCGGGGTCTTTTACGACGGGTTCCTGTTATAATGCTTTCCTAGCAGAAGCGGCAGCTCCGACAAACGGGTCTTTGGCCCCAATTTGGAAAGTTAAAATGCCGACAAAATTCAAAATTCTGGCTTGGTTGATCATGCAAGGAAAATTAAATTGTACTGAACAGATTCAAAAGAAGCTCCCGAACTATTATTTATCTCCTTCGTCGTGTTGTCTATGCAGGGTTGCTGATGATGATGTTCGACACCTCTTTGCGGACTGCAAGATTCTCAAGATAGTGTGGAGATCTTGGCAACAGGAATTACCAGCCATGCCTAGACCTCCACACAATATAAATCTTCAAACCTGGATTTCAGAACTGAGGGATCACTTGAAAAGTTACTGGCAGCTGACTCTTTTTGCTATATGGGCTGCAGTATGGGAGGCGAGGAATGGTTGTTTATTTCAAAATTCTGTCATTAATGTAAATAGTATAGTGGAGAGATCTCATATTTTGTTTGCTACATGGGTCTCTTTTGGTAAGCTAGGGTTAGGATACTCCTTTAGTGATTGGGTCACCAAGTGGGGGCCTATTTTGTTTTCAATGTAACAGGGGTTCTGGGTGTTCAGGGTCGTTATACTTTTGTACTTCCTTGTACTTTTGCGCTGTGGCGCAGGACATCTCGTCCCTTTTTTATTAAAGTATCTTTTCAAAAAAAAAACAAAGAGACAAAGAAAGGGAATAAGTGGACCCAACAAAATTAGAAAGGGAAGTTCATAAAGATCTCGAGTCGAAGTAATTCGAGTCCAAGATTTGGAAATCAATACATAAAACATAAAGAGGCGGAACTCGTGAATTCTTTTGAATACGAGTGGCAATTCGTGTCACCACGTCGTACACGAGTCATGTTGTAAACATATATTACCCATATATTGCTAACTCAAAACCGACCCATTTATTAATAGTGTCATGATATGCAAAGCCAAACCCTACCTATTTATTAATCGTGTTATATTTGTGTACCTATATATAACCTATTTTACTTTTTATAACCAAATTTGAAATTATTTTTCACAAAAATATTAATAAAAATACAAAAAAATAAGTAATTTATTGAAGATAAATTAAATTAAAGAGATTTAAAAAATAATTTAAAATTTATGTCATTAACATATTAATAAATGCATTAGTTTTAAATTAAATATTTATAATATGTTTTTTAACTTATTTATAATTGTGTTAAATAAGTCATTTTTAAGTTTAGCAGGTTGGCTTGTTATGACTTGAAATTTGATCGAATTTAATCCTATTTAATTTGTTTTTACCCAAACTTATTTCTGTAAACCCAAACCCGCTAATTGTACGTTGTGTTTGGGTTGCACTATCATGTAGTATCACAACTTGTTACTCCTTTTTGAGCTCAAAGTCTATATTAGGCAGAAAAAGGTAAGGATAGGGATACTCAAGGGGTTTTAGCTAGTGGAAGAAGCAATGCATTTCACAAGCTCAACACTACGCAGACAAAGATGAGGATGATGAGACAGACTCCGACTATTGTGATGACCATCATATCGTATCACAAATTGCCACTCTTTTTTTAGCTCAAAGCCTATATAAGGCAGAAAAAGGTGGGGATAGGGACACTCGAGGGGTTTTGGCCCAATGGAAGAAGCAATGCATTTCACAAGGGCAGCACTAGGTAGACAAAGATGAGGATGATGAGACGGACTCTGACTACTGTGATTACGCTACTCAGACAGACCTTGATGATGAAAGAGTTTCAGATACTCCATAGACAAATAAAGAGAAGCAAGCGACTGACGACAAGGAAGAGGAAGCAACACTAATAAAGAGGAAGAAAACACAACGGATAAATGTATGTAATAACTTTTGACCTCTTTCTTAACAAGACAACAAGAGCATGGGGGAGAGTATGAGCAACCATATATCCTTGACCCCGAAGAACAATCAAGCAACCATGAGGTATAAGAACGACCCCTCGTTTTTTGAAGAGGAGTAGGGTAAGTGGGTGGAGGAGAGGAAAGACTTGATGGGGGAGGCTTAGATGATTCAACATGGAGATGAGATGGAAGATTTAAAAAAGACCCAAGATCATGAGCATGAAAGGGAAAGGAAATTCTTGCAATCCACTAAGGCCTAGCTAACCGATGTTAGCCAGGAGAGGATATGAATAGTAGACTGATTGGGCTTCTTGTTTTTTGATTTAGATAGATCCTCAGCTAGAATATTAAAGGGTGTGGGTCCTTCCAAAAGCTGAGGGCCATCAGGAAGACAATTTGTTTAGCCAAGGCTGACACCGTGACTTTGCAAGAGACAAATAAGAGGGATATGAAAATGGGGATTGTTTTGTTGTTAGGCGGAAGAGGTTTGTCAACTAGAATCCCTCATCGACTTTGGGGGCTTCAAGGGGCATGTTGGTTATGTTGGAGATGGGAAAGGTACAAATTATGGATTATCTAATTGGCTAGTATTCCATGTCAATTAAAGTCATGTGCCACAATTTGGATGATTGGTGGCTCATGGCGATTAATGGTCCATGTGGCAATAGGAGAGAGACTTAGAGAGGTGGCAGCCCCTTAATGCATGCTACAGGGCCCATGGTGTTTGGAAGGCGATTTTAATGTAGTTTGTAGAATGGAAGAAAACTTCTGTTGTAATTGCACCATGTCGTCTATGATGAAGTTCAATGAGGTGATCCAAGAGTTGGGCTTAGACTTGGGTAACTTGCACTTTACATGGAGTAGTGGAAGGATAAATCTTGCTATGTCAAAGTTGGATGGATTCTTAAACAACCTGGAATAGGGGGAAGGTTTTCCTTATAAAAAAGTTTAGGAACTTGAGAGAATCACTTTAGATCATTGCCCGATCATGTTAAATACCACAAAAATTAAATAGGGGCCAATGCCATTTAAGTTTGAGATGAATGGCTGCAAATTCCAAATTTGGAGAATTGTTTAGGAAAGGATGGATGGACATGCAAACCAACAGATGGGAGGAAGGCAAATTCAAGACAAAACTAATAATTCTTAAAAAGAAGATTAAGCAGTGGAGTAAGGGGCAGAAGCATCTGGATAGATAGGGGGAGAAACTGAGAGAAGGAGTTGGCCAAAATAGATGAGCAATTAGAACGGGTGGTTTGGTTGAGATAGTCCTAAATGAGAGAAAGCATGTTATAAGGAAATATATATGGTAGGCTGCAAATTGGAAATAAGGGCTAGACAAAAGGCGAAGTTGAATGCCAATGCAAAATTTTTTTCACAGGATCCTCACGCTGTGAAGGATTAGGGCCAGATTGGAAGATAAAGAAGGTAAAATCATAGTGGAAGATTGAGGGATTCAAATTCTGATTATAGAGAAAATTATTACAAGGAGAAATACAAGATCACTTGGGGGATGGAAGGGCTGCAATGTAGGCCATGTCAGAGGAACAAAGGAATCGGTTGGAAAGACAATATGAGGAGGAGGTAATGACTAAAGCAGTGTTTAGCTACGAAGGAGGGAAAACCTTGAGACTAGGTGGATACACTATGGCGTTAATACCAAAGGAATAAAATACAATGAAAGGGGATATCATTGCATGTCTCAAAGAGTTTCATATGGATGCAATTTGTCAACAAAATAGCGAATGAGACTTATATTTGCCTCATTCCCTAAGAAGATAAACTCAGTTCAGATAGAATACTTTAGGCCTATCAGTTTAAGGATAAGCCTCTACAAGATTATAGACAAGATGCTAGCCAACAAATTAAGGAAGATGGTCCAAGGGATGGTGGGAGAGACTCAAATGGCTTTCATAAGGGATAATTTGATTTTGGCTGCTATGATCCTTGCAAATGAAGAGGTGGAAGAATATAGGGTGAACAAGAAAGAAGGCCTTATACTTGAGGTGGACTTTGCGAAAACATATGATTTAGTGAGCTGAGGATTCTTGAATTTTGTTCTTAGGAAAAAGGGTTGAGGAAAATTTGGAGTAAATGGATCAAGGCATGCTTGTCTTCAGTCCACTATTCTATCTTCATCAATGGAAGACCAAGGGGGAGAATCCCATGGCCTAGGGGTTTAAGATATGGGGGTCCCTTGTCCCTTTCCTACATACATTAGTGGCAGGCACCTTTACAAAAATTATGGAGAAAGCTGTCGGGGCCCGAATAATGGAAGGATTCCATGTAGGGAAGGACAAAGTTCACATTACACATACACTATATGTAGATGATTGCCTGATTTTTATTTAGAATAAATCGGAACGTGTGTTGACCGTAGTTAGCATTTTGGACAGCTTCTACTTTGTCTCAGGTTTGACGATTAACAGTGGGAAAATTCAGCTTCTAGGTATTAATATCCCCATGGAGGAAGTCAATTGTGTGACGACTAAGATGAGGGTGACTACAAGAAACTGACCAACAAATTATTTGGGATTACCTTTAAGAGGTAATCTAAAGAGTCTTTCATTTTGGGAGCCTGTCATGCAAATAGTGAAAAAAAAATGGTGTTCAGGTGGATAAAGAGCTAAAGGGGTGGAAGGGTGGAAAATGAGCTATCTCTCTAGGGGACGAAGGCTGTTACTTTTGAAAGCACAATGCTGGAAGTGATTCCCACTGATTACCTTTCAGTCTTTAAGATTCCAAACAAAGTGGTCATTGCGATAGATAGAATGATGAGGAGATTTCTATGGAAGAATGAAGATAAAGATCACGGATCTCATCTAGTGAAGTGGGTAAATGTGTGCAAGGATACCCAAAATGGAAGATTGGGGATTGGAAGCATTTATCTAGGAGTATAGTAGCCTTGAAGGGAAAATGGCTATGGCGTATGATAAAGAATCACGAGGCCTTGTGGACAAAGGTGGTTAGGAGCATATATTGGTTCAAGAGAATGGCATAGACACTAGTCTCAACGATAGGGTCACCTTAAGATACTTTGAAAGCTATTTATAGAATTTACTATAGCTTCAAGCCTCACATTCGGTGGAAAGTGGGAAGGAAAATAAGGTGTGATTTTGGGAAGACACTTGGTGTGGGACAGTGAACCTTTAGGAAGGCTAGCTTTCCAAATCTATCTTAGTTGTCAATGAAACATAATAGACCCATTTCTGAGTTTTTGATTCTTAGGAGGGTAGAGGGAACAGTACATGGGCTTGAAACTTGCACTTTAACATGAGCATAAATGATACTAGAATGGGATTGATGTTAGAATTGCTAGAAATTTTGGAGCAGTACTTTGTTAGAAAAGAAAGATTGGCCGCTATGGATTTGGGACCTTTAGAATGCCTTCTCTACTTAATCCATCATGATGAAACTGGCTGTCCACTCTTCCTACCAATCACTTACCAAGGCTGCCTTCATATGGACAACTAAAGTTCATGTTAAATTCAAGCCGCTGGTTTGGCTGATATGCATTAGGAAGTTAAATTCTGTTGACATAATCCAAAAGAAATTTCCTAATCTTAATCTCCCTCCCTCTTGTTGCTGTATTTGCAAAGCTACAGATGAAGAGGTCTCCCATCTCTTTGGGTGGTGTCTGACCACCTTGGAAGTGCGGTGGAAATGACAAAATAAGCTGGACAAATTGTCACTCCATCTACAGATGACCTTTTTTGTGGTGCTAGATTGGGTTCTTCCAATCTCTCCACAATTAGTGGTTTTCAAATAATTTTGTTTGCCATCTAATGTTGCATATAGAAAGAAAGAAATGCAAAATTGTTCAAAGAAAAATTTAGATCGGTGGAGTTTGTATGGGATTGATCCCAAGTTTTGTTTGCTAGTTGGCTGTCTAGCTATAAATTGTACAAGGGATACAGTTTTGGGGATTTGTTATGTAGACAACATTATGGACTCCTTGTAATTGTGCTTGCTTAGACACCTTATCTAGCAATTGCCTCTTTTTATGTTATTAATATATTTCTAGTTTCTTCTCACAAACAAAAAGAAAAAAAAAATCATCCTCCATGCTATGATGATTCTTCTGGTGGTGATTCAAATTTGAGGATTAATTCTTTCCAACAAAGGTGGATTGATGCATAATATATTTTAGCATTTCTTTATACTTTCTGTTTTAGTTTCCTTTTCGAAGAGAAGATTTTCTTCTGTTGACTCTTAGTGGCATTTCCAAGAAAGTCTTTGAAAGTGTCTAAATGGAATGAGAAAGTTGTTGTTATGCTATAACTAGCTTGGAAAACATATTTTTGAACGTTAGGCTTTAATGGTTTATCTAAACAAAAGAAATGTATGTTTCAAGGGAATTATCTATGTCATGATTAAACTGTTAATTTTGCTGTTAGGGTATTCTGTTCAATATAACTTGGTTATTCTTTTGGGTGCTTATGTTCTTCCTTTTGTGATGAATTTACATCATTCTGATTTCGAATCAAGATGCCTAGAATGTCATTGACCTTAGTGACATATTGATCTTTGCATCATTTTCGTTGACACATGTTTATTTTTTTAGTATTTTATTTATTTATTTTTTTGAACAAAATTGTGAAATTTATATTAGTAGAAATAGGTCTGGCCTCTTCATGGAAGCATCTGCCTTTCCCATCTGCACTATAAAACTAACAGCCAATGCTCTCTGTCACTTGTTCTGCATCTTGGTATTTCTATCTCATGCAAACATATGTGATCAGAAAATTCATATTTGTAAATAACTTACCTTGTGCTTTTTAGGAATAAGAGTTGACTTGAATAAGAAAGTACTTTTAAGAGAATTGATGTTTGCTTTGGCTTGTATCTTGTGATCAAATCTAATGAAATTTATATTTTTTTATATAACTTAATCATGCAATGTCAAATGTTACTGTTTACATTTATTTACAAAGTTTTGTTCTTATCCTTTTATTTAATTTTGTTCTAGTTTCTAAGTATATTTCATACCTATATTTATATATATAATAAGTTTTAGAAAATTTAAAAGGCCAAACTGAAATTCTGGATTACATTTTTCTGAGACTATGGTCATATATAATGTATGAACTATACCCTACAGATGAGTAAGCTTAGTTTGAATCTGAATTATATTAAGTTCTGCGTATATAATATCTGAGAATATGGTGTCATCCAATATGTTTTCTACAGGTCATGGCTTTGCTTCCCAAGCTTCCTCATCATCCTCAGCTTCTTCAAACAGGTGGAATTTGAACGCCTTTCTGTTGGTGTCATTTAAAGGAAATTGTTTGACATGTTTCTTATGAAGTTCTGACTTTGGCAATTTACAGAGGGATCATGTCTTTATCATTTTGAAACTGTTTTCAGTGTGTTTGACAATTGGAGCGTACTCAAAATGGCTTGATGCTGCACCCTGTGGATTCTCTATTTTGCCATCAGTCATAGACATCCTCATGAGTGGGATGAGTGTATCTGAAGACTCCGCAGCTTCTGCAGCTTTGGCTTTCAGGCACATATGTGATGGTACAGAAACTTTTCGTATTAGTGATTGATCTGGAATCTTATTATGTAAAGTTGTCATTCTTTGTTTTCCGGATGCTTGTTAGTGTGCTATCAGAAAATCCAAGCAACAATACTACCACCTAGCCAGACACTTAGTTTCTTCCTCTACAGTAAGGTTGCCTTGTTCATGATCCAAAAGCAGGATTTTAGGGGGTGTATTTATTTATTTATTTTTATATATATCAATTTTATCAAGTGATGCCTTTTGTTTCTTAAAAAAAAACAAGTTGGCTCTTAAAGGTTATATCTATTTTTTATAAAACATCTCAAATGATGCTCCATTGGTAACTTTCCATGTTTCAAATTGTTTTGCCTAAGAGTCACACACGCATTCACACATGAAACACCACCACAAAACACGCACATGAAGCCTAGCTATACTCTCTTCAGATGCAACTCATGGCTTTTTGTATGGTGGGTAGAAGAATCAAATGATAGATAGGATGGAGGGAGTTTAAGAGATTCCACAATTAATTTCTTCCCTTGAGTTGTTCTATTTGTTGATAATAAGCAATTTGTTCTTTAAGTATATAGGTGTGCATGTTCAATAGTGTATTTCTTCATAAACTTAAAGATATGGCTATCCAATATTAGTATTAATAAGGACGCGAAACACACTGAAGCAGAAGGACTCCTTTGTGGCTAGATGCACAAGGTAATGCGTGTGATCAAGTGATATTTTTACAAGTTTATTATGAATCAGTGAATCATAACTGACATCGCTTGAAGCAACTTTCAACTTCACAAGTACCTCTCTTGGAAAGAATTTAAGGTGATTACAGACATTGCAATTACAGAGGGGCCCTCAATGGGAGGCATTAGGAGTTGGACGAAAGATGAGAGTGAGGGGAATGGACAGAGGTAAGAAGATAGAGACGTCCACGCAAGACAGACGACGAAGAGATGCGTGGAAACTCTAGGAATCTTAGAACTATGGTCAAAATTCGTGAAAATCCTTTACATTTGACTCTCGTTTTAAGTCTTTCAAAATCGAGGTGGCTAAGTTGGGTGGTGGAGTTATTTTACAAGAAAAGACTAGGTCCACAACTTACGCGCTGTCTCTGATTAAAAGAGATCTTTTGTGGCTGAGTTTTGAGGTGAAACTAGCTATGAATGCTCCAAGGAATGGTGTGTTTATGAAGTCCAGGAATGGTGTGTACTTACACCATCTTTATTGAGACATATTGCAATAAACGTGGGAACTTCATGAAGTTAGTCAAGCTGACCAAGGGATTTTTCCAAAACATATGTATCCCTGAGGATCTTGAATGGAGTACGTGGAGCATCTTTCTTCAAACTTTAGAAGAAATTTCATAGGACCACTTAGTTAATAGTCTACACGTAAAGATAAGATCAGGTATTAAGGAACAAGAATCTGTTAACAGATGCCCTGAAATACACATATGCCCTGAGATACATCGTGTGGAAGAAAGGAAGCACTGCAAGATTGAAAAGGATGAAGGCAAGAAGTCCACATAAAAGTCGAACATTCGGTCCAAGAGACTCAAGGTCGTGAGGGCTTTGGACTGGTATTCATGGCAGGTGGAAGAGGAGCTATTTCAGGTCCTAGGACGAGACCCACATTTGACCATCATCGACGTTGCAAGGGCTACACTCCATTGCATAAACAGTAAAAAACTGGCAAACTCATGGGACATGCCAAACCTTAGTTTAAAACAGAAATAACCTTGGAGGAGTGGTGTGACGACGAACTATAGTAACAGAGGTATATCGCTTGTCGGTGAAGCTAGATTGGAGTAGAAGGGATTTCGACGAAGAAATGGAGCCTCACTTTCATCTTGGAAGTGGCAGAGGAGTTTGGTGGGCTTCTGGACATTGTAGAAGACACCCTCGCAAATCGATCCAGGGAGTTGGGGATCATGAAAGTCAGAGGGTCTCATACAGGATTGCTTCTTGCAGAAATGGAAATTGACGACGATGATGGAGTTATGGTGCTCCGGTTGCATGATCTCTAGAAGAAATGGTGCTAGGAGGTGGAAAAAGCTAGAGAGGAAGATAGGAAACAAGCGGTGGGCTGTTCGACCCTCGACGAAGGAGGGCAAAGAAATGGCGTCCTTGCCAGGTGTGTATGACAACTAACCTGCGAGAGAGACAAGTCAGATGAGGGAAGGTAGAGTAGGTAGGCGCCGTATAAGCAGAAAAGACATATCGATTAAAAGTGTTGCTAGCCTTTAGACGGGAATAGCGCAGGAACATTCTTGTGATGAGGAAGATGGATCGCTTGGCTATTCAAGGAAAGTTGACGGGTTGGACTCGAAGAAGGGTGGGCCTGGCCCGAAAAAGGTTGGGCCTCAAGATCCCCAGGGGAATGAAGATGGGCTCGGCACGAATAAAACAAAGTTTCTAATCGAAATCCAAGATCAGTAGACTCCTAGCCCAGTGGGTTGTAGCCCACGCAACATTCCTAAGGGGCCTTTACTAAGACATATAACAAACACAAGGCCCTTCAGAAAAAAAAAAAAAAAAAAAAAAAAAAAAACAAAAAAAAAAAAAAAAAAAAAAAAAAAAAAAAAAAAAAACATACAAATAATTAGATTTCAACTAAAGGAATAAGAGAAGAAAAAAAAATAGAGACAATATGAAAGAAAAATAACGATCTTTACTAAAAGAAAAAGAGAAAGAACACTTATAAAGATTCAAGGCCTAAAATATTGTCACTTATCCTAGCCTTAAAATATACAAAGCCTCCTTCTCCGATGCTTCAAACTTCCTAAACAAAATAAGACTAACACTTTAAAAAAATGAAATTTAAAATTCAAGAGATGGAAAATTAATTTCTCTTAAATTCAATCCCCTTTTCTAGAGAAATCAAATTCCTAATTTTCAATAAAATAAATAAACCACTATTCTCTAAAAATCTCTTAAAATTTGTAAATTTTTAAATTATACAAAAATATTCAAGAAAATAAAAAGAAGATTATGATTATGGTCATCTTCGTCTTTCATAAATAAGTAAATATATGCACATTCAAATCTTCATCCAAGATTACAATCATGTAAATCCCACAAAGTTGATCTAATAAACACAAATTGATCATCAATCTTGTTATACATAGCACCACAATTCTTCGTATCGCGCCCTTAATACACAAATATGAGATGTAAATCTTACAGACAATTAAAACTAATTACCTAAAAACTCAAAAAGATATTTGAAGACTAAGTAAAACATTCACATACAAAAAAATATAATTAGCCTAATTAAAAATAAATAAAAATAATAGGATAATTTTTTAAAAACTGAAAAAAAAAATTATTTTTTATTTTAAAATTTAATTATTTAATTATTTTAAAATATAAATTATTAAAAAATGAGATAAAAATATAAATTTTAATTTCCTCAATTTTATAGTTAAATATATACTTAAACGATGAAATGTTTTATAACTAAAAAACAATTCTTATAAGTTTATATTGTCATAGCTAAATGTAAATTTTTAGCTATAACATTTAAATTTTATCGATAAATGTATATTTAACCATGAAACATATTTCATAGCTATAATTCAATTGCTATAAATTTAAATTTTTATAGTTAATTATATATTTTAACTACAAAATTGTGTAAAATCATTAACTTCAAAAACTAATTTCATGACTACATGCTATGAAATAACTTTCATAGCTATAAATGCTACTTTTGATGATGTTATTTTATTCAATGGTATTAACATTATAAGTAAAAATAAGAAAAGTTCCTTTTGATCTTAGCTTAAAGAATCTTGACACGAAAATGTAGATGATGGATTGACGACTTACATCCTTAAGTGCTGGTCGAGGCAAGTTTGACCGGTGTATATTTTATTATTTTCGCGAAAAATGTCTCAAGAAATATTTCTTTTATATATATATATATATATATATCCGTAAAGCCTTTATCTATTGCTGCCACTATTTTCTCAATGCTCTTTTCCATTATTACAATTTCCCCTATCCATACTCAAAAGAGACTATCAAGAAAAATGCATTAGAATGGCATATCAAAGTATATAAATGCCACGAATTAAGGAAGCATACTTGGAACATTCGTCCCCTTCAAATCAACACAAACTCATTGATCCAAGGATACCCTTAGAAAAGTATATCTGAATTTCCGCTAACATGGTCTTTCAGATCCAAGCAGTTGGGCAAAGAGATCCGACCCCTGAAATCCCTCTTCTTAAGTTACTTCACTAACCAAGCAACATATCTTACTAAGTGAACTTACCCAAAAACCCGAGAAAACAAAAAACACCCCACGTCCAAAGACAATCTAGTATAAGACACTAAAAGAACATGCCCTGTAAAAATTGACAAATAAAAAGAAAATTAAAAAGAAAA
>JAJIYU010014651.1:0-13111 GCA_030144865.1 Tinospora cordifolia
ATTAGTTAGGTTCTTTTATTTAAAAAGTTTTTAATTTCTATGTAAGGGCATGTTGTCCAAGTTTTGAATCTTCCGCTATAATAGTTTTTCTTCAAGATCAAATTATGTACTCAATTTTATTTAATTAATTGACTTTATGAATTTCAGTTATTTCCTATATTATTGCCTTATTAAATTCTTAAATTTAGGTTATGCTCTGTTAAATACAATCAAGGCATGAAATTATTGAAATAGAAAGAAAGTCAAGTGTGTGTCACTTGTAAATGTAACACTAGCCCGACCCGCTGTTTGGTTTAGTCCACTGTTAAGAGAATGGTGGACATGTCCAATGCTTAAAGATACGGGGGTTGGGGTATTACATGAGGAAAGCCTTGTACATAATGGATTAAGGACTCCCATTGCTACTCATGTTTTTGATGACCTATTTGATAAAATTGTAATTTTCTAGTGTTATGTGTTTAAGTTTCTTCTGCATTCCTACGATTACTCGGATAGAGTTAGGTATGGTGTTGAGGAATGAGGCTTAATAGTGTCTTGGCAAGCTCAGCCTGCGGGCTAATTTGTCGGGGTGTTGTGCCAGTCGGTTCATCCTTCGCCCTAGGGAAGGGGTCCCAACAAAGACGATTATTCTGATACCAAAATGGTATCAGAGCTTAGTTAGTAACTCATTGGAAAAAGGTCTAGTCTGATACTAAAATGGTATCAAAGCCCAATACTATGATACACTAGGATGGATTTGATTTTCACTGGATTTGATTTTCATTAAAATGGAAATTTCACCAAATTTTTATTTTAACTAGAAATGGATTTCATCGAATTTGATTTTCACCGGAAAATGAATTTTTCTAAATATAATTTTCAAAAGTAGTACAATGGGTAGAAGTCTATAGGAGAGTAAGTGATGCCATCTTACTCGAGTTGGGTGATACGAGCACTAGTAATTGTCCCTAATAGTTGACCTCTTCTTGGGATAAAGGTCCCTTAAGGTCTAACTTTCTTCTGTAGGAGAATGTCCTTGATGGTTGATCTTTGTTCTGATTAAAGGTCTTAGAGGGTTGATCACTACTCAAGAAAGGTCTTAGACTTGGGACCGATAGTATCATGAAGAATAATTGTATAAAATGGATAGAGGTTAAATATTAGGTAGTTAGAGGTCTAGACAAGATTGAGGTGATGCCATAGTACATGAGTCATTAGTTACAGGTGTGACTTGAATACTGAGAGGTATCCTCGATAGTTGATCTCTTCTCAGGGAAGGAATCCCTGAAGGTTGATGGCCCTTCTTGGAAGATGCGCTGTCCCTAAAGGTCTGATCCCAACTCTAGGAAGATGTCCTTGAAGGTTGATCCCTACTAGGGAAAAAGTCCGATTTGGGAACTATGGCATCATATAGAGATGCATTGGAGTTGAATATCATGACCATAGGTTTAGGTAGAGACCGGGTGTTGTTTAGAAAGCACAGTGGATCATAAATAAAATAAAATCTTTTAGGACATAGGCTAGAGACAGAAAACATCTTTGAATGCACACTTGTTTGATCAAAACCCGAGTCTAGGAGGATCTTGTATCTCTAGTCTCTATGTAAAAGGGGTGCATAGGGATTTGGGGGTATAGAGGAATCCTGGATTCGGAGAATGAAGGACCATGTTTGGTGAGTGATTGATTTCTTTGGCTAAACTTGTACGCACTATATTGTACTAGGATGGGGTGGTCCGGTATGATGGGTCTTGTGTCAACCTTAAAATATGTCCGTGGGTACATATCATGCTATTTTTAACTAAGGGATCCAATTAAACACGGTGGGACATTTGCAATCATTAACGTCAAGACACTTGTGTCATTGTGTGGGTATAATGTAATTCTAGGTGGAAGTCTGTGTAGAAGGGCGAGGGTAGGATGGGGTGCCCGGACTTAGAAGCACAGATGGAAGCTTGGGATTGCGTTATGCTAGTGTGCATTGTTTGCTTGTTTGTTGGATGATTGTTTATAATATATATAGTATTATTAATTTGAGTATGACTCAAACTCCTGTACCCAGAAACAAACGAAATGCTACCAACTTAAAATTATAAACCCCTAAACCACTGAGACAAAGCGAGAACTTAGAAACATGAATCTAGAGTCATAGTAGCACTGTAAATGCAAAAGAGTACAGGTGAGTAGGAAGCAATGGTCATTATCACAAGTCTCAGTATCCAAAGTTTTAGATATAAAGCTTGATTTGATTTGGTTATTGAAATTACCTATTTCAATACGATTAAATTATTGGATATTGATGTATTTTGACTTGTCTAGAGAAAAGTTTGAGCCTAGAGATGAGGCCATGCTAGTGGCAAAAGTATCAATAGGGGTACTCATCCCAGAGATCATTACAAAGAATGGTTGTAACACCCCAACCCTCAATCGAACCTCCCGTCACTTGCTGCCTCACGTAGGGATCGTCACCCGTTAAAAATCGGAATGCTACTTAAAATTTTTCTTTCTGTCAGAACCTTCTTCTTCAATTTCAAATTTTCGATGAATAGTTCTCAAATAAATATGTGAAAATACATTTTTCATAAAACAAATGTCAAAATAATTCTTACTATATTCACCGAAAAATCGAAAATTATAAATCAAAAATTACAAAATTATGCAGTGAAATCACTTTAAAAAATTCTATTAAAGATAGTAAATGTTAAACATATAATATCTCATTTAATGACATGATTGACTGAAATCCAAAACCAAAACAATAACATGAAAATTGGTTTAGTAAAGATAAACAAAATACGACCTCTGAATCCTCCTATTCCGGATAACCTCCCCCATGAGATTACTAATACAAAGTGAGGGTCTTCTGACGTAGGTTACAGTATTCTACATCCATGTGTACCTGAAAAATGAAATGAGAGTGAGCTCGAAAACCCAGTGGATCATTCTTATACATCACACACATTATACAGACCAAAATCTAAAATATTACAAACACTTTCACACATTAGGCGTTTCAAACATTCATTTAGTTTTCATCAAAGTCTGAGACCGGAAGAGTGTTGAGATGATTCTCGGTATTCCCTGTGATCTCGTCTAATCATAGAAGGTATCGAGTACCATCTAAAATCAGTCATGTCTCAAATCATGGTATCACCATCTAAGAGAGTGTACTTACTACAGCTCATATCATCTTCGAAAGACATCTAGCTGTCGCAGGCAGCTCAAGGTTGAGAATACCTACGATCCACCTTGTAGTTGATCGATCTCACGCAGTGACATATATGAGATGCCACCTCGATCCACTTCAGGCTCATCGATGGCACCGGTACATGGATTCTTAATAATCTTTCGTCTTATTTTAGTTTCACATACAAGTTCGTTCACACTCAAGCATTTTACAACCCAATAGATAATTAATTAAATTATGCATGCAAGTTAAGATGATAATGCACATGAATAAATAATGAAATCTAAATGCATGTTTTCCTACTCATGCATGTCTTAAATAAATAAATCCAAATGCATGATTTTCTATTCTAACACGTCATAAAATAATTATGCGTAGATTGAAATAATTCAACATTCATCACACTATCATTCAAGCATACCAAACAAATTTATTCAATTTCATGATAAAATTCTAATAATCTAGAACTATTCAAATAATGTTCTGAATTGTAAGTCCATATAATACATAAGAGCAAGGAAATCACGCCCACTTGATTCTGTTAATCTTTAGGGCACTTTTGCTTTTCTTCGAGCTATTTGGTGCTCTAAGATTATAAAATATGTAAGTCAACCATCAACAAAACTCTTCTAAGTCCCTGATTTATATTTAATTTCATCCAAAATATTCTTAAGCTTTAATAATTTCTAAAATAACTATAAAGTATAAATTTTAATTTCAACTAATTTTTATTCAAATCAAAATAAGGATTCCAATTCTGAAAATAAAAATCATTTTAATTTATCTCTAAATCTTCAATGTTTATTCAATTTAGTTTAAAAATATTTCTAAGTTTATTTTAGAAAAATAATACTTCTACTAATTTAAACTTTTAATCTAAAAATAAAACTTCCATAATCAATTTTCAAGTTTCTATGATTTATTTACTTCTAAATAAATTTATTTAGATTAGAACTAATAAAAATACTAAAGCTTACTTTTGGGTTCTAAAAATAATTTACTTATGTTCAATAAATTTTATTTCACCTAAAAAAAGATTTTTATATCTAATATTTGAACTAAAATTTTAATTATTAATTTATTACATAAAAATATCTAAGTTTCTTTTAAAATAAACTATTCATCTTCAAGATATTAAATTTAAATTATAAATTTTTTAAATTCTAAGTTCCAAAATAAAATTATTTTATCTTAGGATTCTTTCTTAAATAATTTGACAAATTTCTAATCTCTTAATTTTCTAAAACTTGATAAACTTCACTATTTGTATTCTAATATTTATTCAAAAACTCACATGGATTAAAATACTACTTCTAACATAAAAATATTTAACAAAGCTTCAAATTTTATATTTTTAACTACTAAAAGTTTAAATTTTTTAATTTCATTCTTCGCATTCTAAAATAATCTAAAATAAGTTTTGCACAATCTAACATCTGAAATTTAAAATATACCTCATGTTATCTTCGTTGCATAAGTGACGCCAACAACAGTAAATGCTACTGTTTCCTTTTAGCACGCACACTGCAGCATCAATGCACTATTCCTCTTCTTCTTCACGGTTTTCAATTCAACAAAATCCAAATTTTCTTATTCAATCGTTCTTCACGTTCTTCCTCTAGTTCATGAATCACATACATCAACAAGCCAAAAATCCAAATCTGAAAATCTCTTTCAAACAAATCACGACCAGCAACCTAAGAAACCAAAATCCACGGCCAAACCACTCACAAACCAGAAAATTCTGGTTTCTCGTTAGTGCTTCACGATCATCACACACACAGAGCATGTTCCTCATGCTTTGCATCATCTCACGGCCAGCCAGCAGCAGAAAACACCAATCACATCCTTGTTGTTCACACAACCCAGATTTTCCAGCCTTCATTTTTCGTTCTTCATCTTCTTCAATCTGGATCAGCAACAACACCCAAAACGCAAATCACGGCCCATTAGTGCAGCTTCCATCTTCTTCATCAAAATAATGCACCAACAGCTCAAACCGAAATCCCCAAATCAAAATCCAACCAAGCCTTAGATTTGTTATTCGTTTTCTTGTTCTTCATTTCAACTCAACTGAAAATCCCCAATCACCACAAATCTGAACATGCCCCTATCCATCTTCATCTTCAACCAAACAAAGCCCCAAATCACGTTTTTGCTCCAAAATCTGAAACGCACAAATCAAAAACCAGCAATCACGTTCTTCACAGTCGTTCTTGCTCCAAATCACCAAACACACCACGCACAACCAGCAAGCCAACAAGGAATTATGTTTTTCCACTCTTTACGGCTAGCAACCAGCAAACGAAACCCCCAAATCACTTGCTGTTCATCGTTCTTCTTCTTCCTCTGTTTTGCTTCTTCCTAGTTGTGAATTACACACCACAAGCTTCATCCTTTGTTTTACTTCATTTTATCCAGATTATTCGACGTCTTCACCGCCCAAAATCCCAATCAAAATCCAAAAAATTCTGGTTTGTTCAAAACACCAAGAATTTTCAGATATTATTTTTTTATTTTTTTCAATTGGTTGAACATCGATTTCCAAAATTTTCTGGGTTTTTCCAAAATCTAAACTCTGATAATTTTATTTTACTTTGTTTTATATTTATATTTATTTTATTTTATTTTAATTTTTTCCAACAAATTCTTGAATTTAATCCACTAAGAATTTTCTTAACTAATATTTGATTATTTTTTTAAACTATAATCTATGCATATGTTTTAATAATTATGATCTTTATTATTATTAATATATATATATATATTTTACAAAGCAACGCGTACACACGAGGTTAAATTTGATTTATCTTCATTTTCTCACTACTCGCGCCATTGCACTAGCGAAAAAATCGTGTATTATATTTATTTATCTATTATTATTATTTATTTATTTTTTTTAAAATATTATAAATTCTAAAATCTATATTTTCATTTATTTATTTATTATTTTTTCATAGAAACTATTTTTTTTTGTTAGTTTATTTCAAATTCTTATTTTTCTACAAAAGAATATTTTATTTTATATTACTTGTGGTGTAGCGCATTCGCAAAATTTCAGGGTGTTACAATAGCAGAGTTGGTAGTGAGAATCCTGCAGTTACTAGTAGCACCACAGTCGCTAGTACTAGTATAAATTCAAGCTCACTAGAATGTCATGGATGTCACATATAGTACCTAAGTTGGAGTATCACAATTCTTGTAATTAGTCATGCCAGAGTTTGTGAACTCGTAATTCTTCTCAATGTTAATTCAAAAAGGCTACGTTCACAATCTTTCCATTGAAAATAGGATGCATATTGTTCCAAAACCACTAATGACAATTGAAGATGTGATACCTCAAGCTAAAAGTGATAACCATTAAGGAACACTGGGCAACAATTGAGTTGCATCAATTCAGAAACCCATAGAACTACTCGGCTATATGAAAGACTTGAGGAAATATAAATTGAGTCTCAGGGAATGTTTTCAAAGGAACAACAAACTCACATTCTTTATCATTGCAAGATGATGAATCTAATGTGGGAGGGTAAATACACCAGTTGTGTCCATAAATTTGATGCATAGGATCTAGCTGAAGATCCTCTATGATTAGAGTAACGCAACGAAGTGAAGTGGGTTATTGGAAATTGTAGACCGACTAACAAAAGTAGTTTACTTCTTAGCTATTCGATCTACAAAATTAAGTGGTATATTCTACAAATTGTGAGACATATCATTTGGGTATTGACTTGATTCAAATTTTGATGACGAAATTTTATTTAAGGAGGATAGGTTGTAACACTAGGGAATTTCAAGAACTTGTATACATCACAAAACAAAAATAATAATAATAAATAATAACGGTTGAAAATAAATAAGAGCTTTTACAATACAAGAAAAAAAATAGACTTTAGAATTAATAATTTTTCAGTAAAAATACGAGGTTCGTGAAAAAAAAAAAAAGAAATAAACGAATTAAAATCTTATTTTATTTAAAGCTATGTATAGACTATGGTTGGGAAATAAACATAAAGTATTGGTTGATCAAAACATTGGTGGATTAAAATCCAATATTTATTTAAGAAATGAAATTTAATTTTGATTGACTGAAACAAAGAAAAAAATGAAACACTTGTTTTTCGAGTTTTACGGAAAAAACACGAAGATTGGTTGATAGAAATAAAATAGAACGAACTAGAAGAATCATGAAATGAAGGAAGAAGAAGAACAAAAAACAAATGAAAAAAAAAGAGAAGAATCTGGTTTTTGTGGTGCAGTCTATGTTTGAAGAAGAATATGATGGAAAGAGAAATTAGGTTGTGTTGATTTGGGGCAAATCGGTTGAAACCACAAATTAGGGCTTGGTGGTTTGGGCGTGATGATCAACAAAGAGAAGAAGAGGACGATGGAAAAAAGAAGAAGAAATTTTAGATATGGAAATTTTTGGGTTTTGATTTCAAATGATCAGGTCAAGATAAAATGATTTTAATGATTTCATCTGCTGTAGCATTTACTCTGATGATTTTATATTTTTTGTTACATGAATTTTCAGCGAAATGATTTCTAATTTTAGTTTGTTTTTGTCTAATTGTAGAAATTCGGTGAATACAGTGGAAAGCTATTTTAATCTTTTATTTTATACGAAATGTGTTTCCAAATATTTATTTGAGAATTATCTATCAGGAACTAGAATTTGAAGAAAGAGATTTTGATAAGAATATTTTTAAGTAGCATTCCGATTCTCAACGGGCGACGATCTGTGCATGAGGCATCTCTGCGTAGACCCATTGCACATGATGGGAGGTCTGATTGGGAGTCGAGTTGTTACAAAACGTCATCGTATACATAAAAAATGATGCTAACACAACATCAAAATATGACATTTTTTTAGACATGTCATTAAGTACCTATAAATTTTATAGAAGACATTTGCTTTGCAAACGATGTCTTATAATAGTATTGTGACATTTTAAAAATGTCATCAATTTGTTATGATATTACGATGTTTACATTAAACGTTATAAATTATTGTCACAAATTTTATCACAACATTTTTTATCAAACATCATCTTATACATCAACAATGAAATTTTTGATTAACATTACCTATGCACCATAAGCTATAATAACAATTGAAACATGACGTTTTTCCAAAATGTCCTAAAATATTATATATTACAACGTTTTTTTCTAACACATCTTAATTTAATATATATAATTTGTATAGAAGAAATTTATTACAACATTTGCACAAACATTGCACACAATAATATATTATGACATTTATATAAAACATCCTAAAAATAGTTTCACAATTAACATGAAAGACAATTTTTTGAAATCAATGTTAAATATTTTTATTTCATTATGTTTAATTAATAATAAGAAATAAATAATGAAGAATATACTTCAAAGTTTAATTTAATTACAGTTTAACTTATAGGCAAAAAAAAAAAAAGAAAAGAAAAGACAAGATAAAATACAAAATAACATAGAAATAAAAAATACACTATGTCATCTTGGCATGATGAAATGACAAAGGCATAGAGAACCCTACGCCATTTTCGTCAAACCAGTGTCACTTTGGCGCTTGTCGGAGATAGTCTAAGAGTGTTTTTGATAGCTAATTAAAAAACTATTTGAAAAAATATTATTAAATTTCTAAAAAAATATATTTTTAAATTTTTTATGATTATTATTTGAATTATATGTGAAAATTTTGATAGTAGTTAGTTATAACCAATTATTCTTTAAATTAGTGTAAAAAAATTTTCTAATGAGAAAATTTTATTTTTTTTCATGTCAAAGCTCAACAAATTTTGATGAGAAAATATGTGGATCGTGAAAATTTAAAAAACTTTTTCTCACCATTTTTAATAATTAAACATGAGAAAATAATATTTTTTTCTTCTTAAGAAAATAATATTGTCTTTTAAATTTATTTTTAGTCAAATAATTTTGCTAAACAATTAATAATTTTGTACATACTATATATGTACGGTACTTTTGACTGCCAATCCCCTCATAGCTTATGTATTACTTGCATTATTCCTTAATTATTCATATGGTATGCATACGTTATATCGCATTTTATTCACATGTTATCCCCGCATTATTCACATATTATTTTATAATTTTTTTACCAAATAATCGAACAATTGTTATACCAACATTATTCAAACATTATTCTTACATTATATCACTATTCACGCATATTTGCGCGTTATTCAAATATTATACATGTATTATTCGTTTGTTATACCTACACTATTCAGTTATTATTCTTACATTATACCACTATTCATGCATTATCCATCGGTTGGTTTGGTATACCAATATTCTACTATTACTCGCATTATTTTTTAATCAATCATATGTTATGCATACGTTATACTGCATTTTATTCACATGTTATCCCTACATTATTCACATGTTATTCCCAAATTTTTATACCAAACAACCAAATAATTTTTATACCTACATTATTCAGACATTATTCTTACATTATACCATTATTCACGCATATTTGTGTATTATTCAAATATTATACATGTATTATTCGTTTGTTACACTAGCGTTATTTAGTCAAAAATACCTTTTTTGACAAATACACACACACCCACACCAACAAGCTCCCATAGGGAGTTGAAATCTGCCCACCTAAGCTATAAAGGGATTGGCAGTCAAAAATACTGTATATATATATATAGACACACACACACACACACACACACAGGTATTTACACATTATTCTTATATTATACCAATATAATACCAATAATTACATTTTTTTAGATTGCGGCTAAAATCACCCCGAAATTGGTTTTGTTCACCCCAATTTTTAAGTTCACCCCTTTCACTTGTAAATATTGATATATTCATCCCATATTTTTATAAAAACTCTAAACTAGCCATATTTAATATCTAACTAACCTAATTACTCCTCATCTTCACCCCTCACCACTATCGACCGGCACCCCCACCACCATCAACTCACCCATCGACAAACCATCGATTTCATATCAAAAACCACCATTTTAGTGTGAAAAACTTACAGAAATTCATTATACAGGCTTGCAAGAGTTGTTCTATAGTTGTTACGATGCCAAATTCGTGGTTTTGAGGAACAAATCTCTTCGCCAGATTTCAACCAATCTTCAAAGAAAAAACACAGATCTAGTAAGATTCATAGTTTATTTTTCTTTAAAGTTATTTTTTCATAGTCTAGACAATGCAACCTTCGATTTGGTGTAAGAATCACGAGCAATGGCACATCATTTCTCAGATTTGGTCTCGGCCCTGTTCGGTCGAGAGTCTAGCCAGTGTCTCGGCCAACAAGGCCGAGACCTAATGCTCAGTCTCAGCCAATAGGGCTGAGACCTAATGCTCAGTCTCGGCCAAGACGGTCGAAATTGTTTCTTCAGTCTCAGCCACCTTGGCCGAGACTATTTGTTCAGTCTCGGCCAAGATGGCCGAGACTGTCCACTGTGTCTCGGCCATCTTGGTCGAGACTGTCTAGTGTTTCTCGGCCAAGGTGGCTGAGACTATTTCTTCTATGTCAGCCATGGTGGCTAACATATGGTTATTTTTTATTTATATGGTTATTTTTATTTATATGGTTATTTTTATTTGAATATTATAATAAATTAATGATTAGTTCTTTTTTTTGTAGAAATGCCACCAAGAAAAACAAATATGTCAAGAAATAAACCAAGCAATGAGTCAGAAAGTGCATCTTCTTCTAGGCCCCATTGACGGCATCACAGAGTGAGCTATGGTGGCTGCAAGATCTAATCTACTTTCAGTCAGTAAAACCTCTTCCCATTATTCACAACTAGAAGAAGAAGTTGAAGAATATGAAGCGGGCTAGCGTCATGAAGAACATGAAGAAAGTGAACATGTTCTTGGACCTTTTGCTGGTGGTCCGTCTAATCCGTCAGTTCTTAAGAGCTTTAAGCACCATGTTGTTGCTGCAGTATGGAATAATGAGGTGAATTTTATTCTTTAATATTTTCTTTTCTCAAATATAAATGTTAATAATAATTTTTTGAAAGAAAAATATTTTTGAGTGCAGCATCGAGGCCCACTGAAATGTATCAACCATGGCAATATGATCAAGTCTTGGGACCTTGAATGTCACCCAAAACAAGCTCGCCTACAAAAGTTGATCAATAGATTCGGACTGAGCCCACTGATCACATGTTCCTATGGCTATGCTAATAGGACGCCTATATCGGCCTTCGTTGAGAGATGGCAGCCAAAGACGAACATATTTCACCTCCCATTTGGTGAGATGTTGATTACACTTGACAATGTCCGCATTCTTCTTTGCATTCTAGTGATGGGCAAATCGGTTTTAGTAAAACCAATGAAGTTTGATGGTGCTGTGCAGTTGGTATGTGAGTGCCTTAATGTGGCTGAAGAAGAAGCTATCGAAGAGATTAGAACGGCTAAAGGGCTCACAATAAGCAAAACATGGCTAAGAAATCTGTTTGGTACGTCCAAAGGGCATGTAAATGAATACTATGGTGTTGAAGCAATTGCCAGAGCTTTTTTTTTGTGTCTATTCGGTAGTACACTGTTTACCGATAAGCGCGGTACCTGAGTTCACGTCTCCTTCCTTTAGCTCTTAAAGAATTTGGACACTATCGGGTCATATGCATGGGGAGTAGCCGCTCTTGCATTTTTGTACCGCCAACTTCGTAATGCATCACGAGCTGAGGTTTGTCAGGTTGCAGGGTATCTCACCCTACATGAGGTATATTTGTCACCCTTGTTAAGATCAAAACTTTATGTTTTGCGATACGCATTTGTGTATAATGGTTGCTGATTTTTTAATTTCTATAGGGTTGGATATATGACCATTTCCCTTTTACCCGTCCACGTGTCAATCCCCACTACTACAATAATTTGCCGTGCGTTATGATGTGGACCCAAAAGATGGAGATGGGTGTTGATGATGAATACATGTCTACACTTCGTCGAACAATCAACCAGTTACGTCCTCACGAGGTACTTCATACATGTTATTGAATTCCTTTAATTATAAGTATTTGGTTTTATTCTTTATGACTTAAGGAACTTAAATCTTTTTCAGGTTTACTGGGATCCGTATAGGGACTCACGAGAGGGTGCAACTGTACCGGAGGTGGCTTTTAACATTGGGCTCATTAACTGCTTAGACGTTGTAGAGCCATACCACCCCGATAGATTTCTTCGACAGCTAGGACATGTACAATCAATACCTGACGCTCCACTTGAGCTAATAAAAGCTGAGCGAGGTGCCACCGGAAGTAAATATTTGGTCAAGTATATGTTTATTCTGCAATTATTTGAGAGGTGGCAAAACCATGTATTGGGCGCAAGTGTTCGGGGAGAGGTGATACGTCATCCATGGGACTCTGCACCAAGTTACATGGAGTGGTATTCAACACTATCCCATCCTATTGTTGAAAACCCAGAATTGAGGCTGAGCATGGCCGTCAAATTTTGGACAACGATGTCAACTGGGTAAAACTTCTTTATTTATACTGAACATGTAAACATATCTACATTTGTTTTGCCTTTTAAATACAGTTACTTTTTATGTCAGCATATTAAGACTGCACTGGACATTGGGCTACAACAGACATCACTGCTTGTAGAGCAGAGATCATTGGAGGGAGCAAGCAGCTGTGTGGAGGGTATGATCGATGTGCTTGCAGGTGTTAGCCTTGGAGGAGCGTAGTCTGATACTATTGATGAGGTGACTACACCATCAAGCCCCATTGTGCCAGACACTGCAGGATCATCGCAACCCTTTCGTCATTTTTTTTCAAGAAAACGGAGAGCAAACCGTGATGCTTAGTGGACCCGTTTTTGTTTTAGACTTCAAACAAGTGTCATTTTGGACTTTTAACGTTTAATATGTAATGTTCAAAAAAACATTAAAATATGCAATGTAATTTTGTTTTAGACTTCTAACAT
>JAJIYU010014652.1:0-13108 GCA_030144865.1 Tinospora cordifolia
AAAATTATTGTTAATCAATTTTCAGTATCCACTTCAACCTCTGTACTCAATTCACCAACATAATCCTATCAAAAATAATTTCAAAAACACCAATCAAATTCAAATTCATTTTTATAACTAATTTCTAATGTATTTATTTCTCATTTTTAATCATAGACGCACATCAGACCTCGCGTATTGTCACGCATTGACTCGAATAAGCTCAGTAATCATAAAACTAATTTCCTGCTCATATAAAATATTTTTATGGCAGAAAATAACTCAAATAGGCTTTTAAATCATATTTTCTATAATTTTTTTTATATTTTTTTCTTAAAAACCCTATTGCTCAATTGTTCACCAAAATTTCAATTGATATCCAAAATTCATAATTTTGGTGTCAATGGGTTTGTATTTTCATTCTCTACATTTCTATAGGTCTCAATCAGAGTTTTATTTGGGTTTAACATAGCCAAAAGCCTATCCAAAGGTTATAAACTTTGGGTATTTATTTTAAAATCTACAGGATAAACTAACACAATCTAACCACATATTTGGGATCTACTTATCGCCAGGAGTGTTTTGGTATAATTTTTGTTGAGTTTCACTCACTGTAGGAAAATACCCACTTTTTGAGTACGACTATAAAACACCAATTTTACTAAAAATTACACCGATAGGATTGTAGTACGTAGCTTAATTAGCATTTTTGTAATTGAAATTTGAAGAAAAGACTTACCTACGGGTCGAATTTGACGAAAAACCAGGTTTCCTATTTTCGTTTCCGTTGCCTGTGCGTTGCTGAAAGTACGAAAGAACCGAAATCTTCTGTTGCCGAAATGAAGAAGACCAAATAAATAATCTAACTAAGCTACACCGCCCAATTCACGTGCTCACTTAGTCTACTCCCACCATCCCAACATGAATTATATATATAATGCACTAACCATTTGCTCCATTTTTATCAAGCTGCTGAAAGTTGCTAAATTAGTCAAATACTCCTCTTGAAAAGTAATATGTTGCCCAGCAAAATCCTAACATTAATTGCTTCAATCCGTCCTTATATATATATATATATATAATATTAGCCAATTTCCAACGCCCACCTATACATCATATAAGATATGTTAATAAAAGAAAATATCCCAAATTCAATTTCATCACCACATATATTACACTTTAAATTTAGTTTTGATTTTCCTTTTTCATAACCCACTTAATCATCCAAATCCTATATATATATATATATACCCCTTTATTTAATTTAAATAACTCAATTTAATTAATTTCTACGCATTTATTTACTTTAATTAATTTATACATGTAATGTATATTTTTATATATGTATATAATTAACACATACCTATACACGTATTATGTACACATATGTATTATATTCATACTCATTTATTTCTATTTAAATTAATTTACGTGTCTAATTAAAATACGGAGTGTTACACCTCAGATGTTGGCTGATCTAAAATTCCATCTGACTTTGTAATTAGATGATTCGGGACCTGGGGCACGAATTAGAGATCTCGTATGCATCTTTCAATATGTATAGTTTGTTTCATTTAACTTGATTGGTAGATTGAAGTTGAGTGCCTTCGCTACTGCTGCAACATCATTTGCTATGGCTAGAGAACTTGACAACATATTTGGCATGCTAGATGAAGATACCGTAGATCTTTGCAATCTGGTTGGCTTTGATACAATGTGATGAAAGATAAAGATCTCCAAAAACCTTGTCTCTGAACTTCAAGAAAGTTTTGAACCTTTATGCACAAATGAGAATATGCAAGAAATGTAGAAAACAACTGAAAGAAAAATGAAGAAAATAAGGAAAACACCAAAACAGAAACAAAGAAACAAAGACGCTTTTCATCAATGGGAAAGATTCCAAAAGAATTACCACTTTATTTCACCTTTTCTCTTACACTTTTACAGTGATCTACCACCAACGCCAAAACAACACATGGACTAACAAAACAACCACTTCATGACAACTTCTGTTTTAGCTGTTACTTAGTTTCAACAACTTGTAACATCTTCACAAGTACCTCCATTCCATTTTCCTTGGAGGCATACTTGCCTTCCTTTTTCTTAAGCATTTCAAAAATTAGGTTGCAGTGTATTCTTTTTTCCTTTTGTTACGTCATGTAGTTGGTCTGCATATTTTAGACCTCTCACCTTACTTAGGTTCTCTTTTATGCATGCTTTGATTCATATGCTTAATAATATTAGCATATTCAAAATGATACCCACATTGATGTAGTGGATGGTGAGTATAGACTCAATGTCTTTTTTTTTTTTAATTATTTTTGATTTTCTTTATTTATTTTTCATTAGATTACCATATTAGCTTTGAGTATATTTTTGAAGTATGTATTTTGGGTAATTTTGACATTATTTTTATCATATATTATGTTAAATATACAAAATCAAGAAAAAAAACTTATTAATACACAACTTGATACATCACGTTTTGGGGATAATAATGTAATAAAGGGTACAAAAAAAAACAAGATGATAAATTGTTTCTATGAGAAACTTCTAAGATGCACAACATCTAAATGATAAGAACTCAACGAGTCACAATAGTAGAATTGATAGAGGAGTATATGTTATTTTTCTAAAATGGCCTGTTAATTTTAGGTTATTCAAGATATCTTGAGTAGGAAAAAGCTTGAAATTCTTTATTTTTTTTTTCAAGAGTTATTTTTTGTTCTATATTTTTCTTACGGAAAATATTTAAAGAAAATAGAATTTGGATTGATCATACTCTTATAACCTAATATAGACCTATATTCATAAAATTTTCTGCTTTGTAAGTCAAATTGTATGCTATTGAAAAAGAAGATCCATGTCATGTCCTTTTTAGCTGTGTGGAAAGGTTCCTTGTCCATATATTATATAAACAATTCTAAGGCAAAACCTACATTAGAATAATTAATTATTAAGTAATTTATTAATTTTAATTAATTATTTTAATTTTGTAGTATCTTATTCATTATTTATTTGATAATTAATAACTAAACATAATATTAAGTAAATATATAAAATAGAATTTATGTATTAATTTTTTCTAAAAAATAATTAAAAAATATAAAAAGATAAAAAAGAATATTTAAAAAATATATATTTTTTAGAATAAAAATGTTGTAACCAAGCTTGAAAAGAAATTGCTATTTAGTATTGAAGTAATTTTAAAATAGAGTAAAATATAGAGTTAGGTTTACTGATTATTCATTTAACACTTTAACACTTTAATATATTTCCACGTTACTATGTCTACTATTAGTAACGTTGATGTTAGTAAGCGACGCTCAATATTCAGTATTATATATATATATATATATATATATATTCCTCAAAAAAAAAAAAAAAAAAAGGAAATGGCCGAAACAACTAAAGTAGTCCCGCCTAAAAATTAGCGGGAAAACAATGTGGCAATAGCTTCATCAGCTGAACGGTGAACAGCGCTAGAGCCAACGTAGTTAAAAGGGCTAGGGTTTTGAGCATCTTAATCGTAATTTTATGGAGGAAGAAAATATTTCGAACGATGATCAGAAAAGCGGATTCGTCGGAAGCGTCATCGATCTATCATCCAACGAGTCTGTCGTCGATCTCACCGCCCAGATTCATCAGCTGCCTTGTTGCATCAAGCACAACGGCCCCTGTTCAGTGTCTCACTACTTCAAGCCCAAGACAACGGGTAACCGTAGGTTTTTTCTTTCATTTTTGCTTAATGATTGATATCTGCAGTGTTAAATCTTAGAAATTTGTTACATCTAAGTAAGTGTTGTGGAAATTTCTTGGTTAGGCGTTGAGGTTGAGGGTTTGGATGTGGAAGAAGCGTTTTTCAGAGGCAGAAAGTTGCAGGGAGTGAGCCTTCCCATTCCGGAAGGGTACACTGGTACATTTTTCTGGTTCTTGGTGTTGGTGTTGGTTTAATTGAGTGTAAATGAAACTTGAATCAAGTTTTCAATGTTATTTTCTTCTGGGAGGTGAAGTTTTATTGGTTACTTGGTTTTTATAACCGATGGTTTAATTGTTTTTCATGAAAAGTAGAATGCACCATTTAGAACGTATGAAAGACATTCATATTTGATTAATAAATGGTGTGTGGCATCAAATTATTTGGCAGAAAAGTTGTACGGAAAAGGAAAAAAAGGAGTTTGTGTAAGGTGACAATGAAGTTTTAGAGTTGAATTGGATTTTGATCTTAAATATCTGTTTCTTATGTAAGTTTCTCGTCTGTTAGCTTTTTTCTTTTAAGGTACTTTTTCTTGTTTGTTTAATATAATAGTATGGTAATTGGGATTTTTGTTGTAAGCCACATTTTCTTTTGGTGGGGATATTATGTTGGGAGTTAACGGTTAGCAAATCAAACAATCAGACACACACAAGCAATGACATCTACACAAGAACAATTAAACATTCAAATTCAATTCGAAAATAAATTATGAAAGATAAACATATAGGGAAATGAAAATTTACTTGGTTTGGCATAACTTGCTTGTGACCGTGAGAGATGAAGATTAGTAACTATGCTGGAGGTCAAACATACAAAGAGTTTTCTTGTATTTCTCTATCATTTCTTCACTCACTCTCAAACACGATAGTGGTTATTTTATATAGAAGAGAAACATTGGACATGCAATCCTACGCAAATTAGGAAATAATGCTGTATGCAAATTGCAGTTGTTAAATCAAAATTGATTTGCAAGATCTTTGAGGGTGGCATTCAAATAGAATTGTATATTAAATCTTAATTGTAAGATATCATTCCAGTTTCTAAAAACGTACAAAAATATAGAAAAATTTGAAAAATGTAACAATAAGTTTAAAAAGGCAGACTAGTGTAGAAAAATCTTGCCTATATGCAGTGTCTTAGAGAAGTTAAACCACTTTTGGGTCTATTGTTTGCAACCTTACCTTGCATACGAAAATATTGAAAATTAAACCTTGACCTTCAAAATAAAGTCTGAATATCCCGATTTGTCAAAGAATTGAAATGTTAAACATCAAAATGGGTAAGATAAAGTGACAATTTGTCGTTTCAAGTAAAAAAATTTCACTGATTTGATAACTACATCATAAACATGGATTTGAGCCATACACAACAAGCATATTTACCTTGGTGACTACCACCTCAAAACACAAGCTGTTAGTAAAAATTATCGTCTCCAATTGTGCCTGTAGTTCACTTATACACTCAAATTTGACCTCTTACAGTGTCCCTTTTAGCCAATTAGCAGGATTAACAATATTGTTGAGCTTATGTAAAGAAAGCTCTTCATCTTCAAACTTGATGGCTAGCTTGTCTCTTTTAGCGTATTTTTCATGTATCCATTGATCACAGCTGATTACAATGTGATTGGTTTATATCATTTCATACATTAGGCTGCCAACTACACTCACTAGTCTAAATAACCCCATTTTAGGGTTGAGTATAAGAGAAAAAATAAAATAGAGGAAGAGGTAAAAACAAAAAAAAAAAAGATCAAAGGAGGCCAAGAACATCAAAAGGGATAGGGAATGGGGGATTGCGTGAGCTGAAATTGGAAGAGAACTTGAGAAGAAAGCCATGAGACTGTGCCAAATTGAAGAACATGGTGAGGAAATGGGTGACTTGAGACGATTTGGGGGCTGAAATGGATAGGAGAACAAGAAGCTTTTGCTGTCCATTTCGCAGAGATATTGATCCATGTTGGGTGTTAGTTCGTTATTCACATTAGTAGCAATAATCAACATGCGTACAATCAAATAAAAAATAAGATAAAGCAAGTCAAATAAGGCATGAGATTGGTAACACAATTCGGCAATAGTCTATCTTGCAGGAGCATGCCCAGATAAAAGTTTCTGCTAATATCAAACCTGTATGATTGTTGCAACATGACTGACATAGTGACCCAACACACTTATGCCACACTTTATAATCGGTTCTTTGTGGAATTGAGACAAATCACATTTGTCTCAAAACTTACTTGTAGATTTCTCTTAGTAGTAATCAACCACCAGTGACTTTAAAATTGTGCCCATCAATTCTCAATTCTTCGAAGTCTTTTTAATCAATACGACCTTTGCAAGGTTATAAAGATAAGATTTTTTTTACAATGATGGGGGTTTTTCACAATAATGCTCAAGCACAAATTAGGAACATTAGAAATTTAAACACTTGAACATTAGAAATTTAGACACTTAGTTCTTTGCATCCCACACGATGCATGAACATCTAGGTCTCCATTGAATTTATAGGTAGCCACGCTCAAGCTTTTCCATTAGTGAAAGATTTGCTAGATCATATTGTTGCGCATACTGCCACATCAATTATCAAATATTGGATCATCAAGATGTCAAGTCGAATGTTGAAGCTTGTTGAGCATGTTTTGGATCTTTTGGAAGGTTTTCCACATTCTTGAAATGTTACCTGCATTTCTAATAAGAGATGACCACGTTGCTGATTGATTAAAGTAAGTTATTCAAATTTATTCTAAAGAAAAATCTCAAGCCTCTTTTTATCATAGTTTAATTTCTGGAATAGAAAAAAATCATAAGATAAGAAATCAAGCAAAGAAAATGAGAACCCTTTTCTTTTATTCCTCACGCGCAAGTTTATGTCCAAAAGCTTGCCAAGTTTATTGGTTATCACAATCCAGTCTAGCACAAAAACGTATTTAAGGAAGATATTTTTTTTAAAAAATTCATTTTTGCTTTCAAAAACAAATTATGAGATATTAAGGTAATATTCATATCATGTGCTAAAAGGAAATAATATTCTTTATGATGTTCTCCTTTCTTTGATAAAAAACTTTTCCATTTAATAATATTCAAAACAATGAACATCCTAGAATGGTAAGACAATGCAATTAGTGATATTCTCTAGCTACATTTAAGCATAACTTCTTTTGCCTTATGAACTGTGTAGCAAATCTATAATGGTCAACACAAAACTAAAAAATCCTACGTGGAAAAGTCATATGTTAATTGAGCATCGTTTTGCAAACGTCCATATGGCATACGGCCCGAACATGGGGTAAAATAAAGCTTGAGGTGGCTGTTTTTGTGCATTCAAACAAGATTGAAATAAATGAGCCACTCCAGCATACTTTCTAAGTAGGATAAAATGGTGGTGGTGTGGTGTTCATTTGCAGCTAGAGAACAGTGACTTTTAAGCTTTATGTTGATTTGTTATCCCATTTTGGGCTGTGCAACTTCCTGATTTTGACGCACCTGTGTTTGGCATTATGCTGGACTATAAAATGCAAAATAGCAACTAGGTTATAGCTTTTTGAGTATTAAAATTTGTTGGAAACTACTTTCATTCTCTTTTATACGAAGTTACAACTGAATGATGATAGCTTTGTTCATTGTTTGGATTTATTTTATATTATCTTCAATTATGGGCTAATTTGTCTTGTCTACTGCATGATATAGTGTCTTAATTTGCATGCGTTTCCAATGGATAAGATTGAATGATTAACCTTATAATTGAGTATGCAGTTCGATTCTTAATGCTTTTGAGTGTTGGCCACCTTATACCAAGTTTTCGACAAAATGCAGACCATACACGTAGGATTGTGATACATCTCCACAGCCTATGTAATTTAATGCCATATAACTTAATGACTTTCTAAATATTGCAACTCTCATTGAGAGATAGTGGATTGACATTTAGGAGGACCTTTATTGTTGCAAGACAGAGACTATCAGTATCTTGGAGAATTTTAACCTTCAATCAACCATTTCATCTTATCATTAAAAGTGAAATCATCTCCCTAGTGTCTCTAGATCCCTTCATTCAATCCAAGTTCCTTGGTAGTTGGTATTGTTTTGTAAATTTTTTGTTGCATGTACTGCTTTTGATTTTAGTTGTAGTTCCTTAGATTTAACTTTGTTAATTGATAATTTGAATTTTTATCATCAAAAGTGAAATCATTAATCATCTCCCTAGTAAGAGTTCTCATCTTGTTAACTAGAAGAGGTCCATTGGTCCATGGCTAGAGATGATATAGGGATAAGAGGGAATACTTGCTTGAGAAACAATGTCATCACTACTAAATGGTTCTGAAGGCTTCCTAATAAGCAATCTTCCTCACGGACAAGTGTCATTAAGAGTAGATTCTGCATTTCAGCTTCTGGCATGGACTCTGGCTTCAACTTTTAGGAGCCCATTTAAGTATATTTCCATGATCCTCCCAATCTTTAACTGTACATTGTTTCTGAAGTTTGTAATGAATACTATCAGTTTTCTGGAACATTAGTACTGCAACAATTCAAGCCTTCAGATCCTTTTTTGACCTCTTTAGACTATCTTTTCTTCATAACTCATCCACTTCTTTTCTCTTCTCTTCACCCCACCCTTCCTCTTCTTTGGTCCAGGCTTGGGATCTTCACTTTTCTAGGTCTCTTGTAGGGAAGAAAGCAAGATTTCGCCTCTTGTCGAAGTTGGGTTCTGTTGGATTTGTGTGGCATTGCTCTGACAGCTCTGTGTGATCACTAGATGTGTTAGGACCCTTTACCTTTTGTTGTTTCTTTGATTTCCTTATTGACTGTCTTTTATTCCCCTATTTCATATTGCCCCCAATGTATATGGAAAGGTCAGGTACTTTCCTTTTTGAAATTTTTGGATTGCCTTGTACCACATAATAGGTTGAGCACTTGTTATTTCTTGTAGTTTCATGCCTCTTGTACCCTGTACTCCCCCTACTGTTTTGTTGTTTGTAAGCAGGATGGACAAACATCTGATCAGATTTTGTTCCGATGCTACTTTGCCAAGTTTGTTTGGAACTAGTGGACAACCTTCAAAAATAGATTGTTAGCAGCTACTTCCAATTGCAATTTCTTCTTTTCCCTATGCATCTTGCCGGGTCGTCAACTAGGTCAAAAGAAATTGGGATGATTGCTTTCTTTGCTTTGGTGTCGTTTGTTTTGGTGAAATTAATTGCAGGATCTTTAAGGATTATCTCACAGATTCCACTTCTGTTTGAGATTCTGTGAGACTTGCACTGCAGCATCTAGTGGGGTTCCGTGCTCTGGTTTGCTGAGTGGGTTTCCATTTAGTGCTTGGTTTAGAAACTGACTAAATACTATGTTATCTTTGTCTTGATTTATGTTCTTGCTGTACTTGTTGTGTTTTTCTGTTGTTAGCAGCACCTGTGGCATTCTGCATCCCATGTATTTTTCTCTTACTGATATTTTTCTTTCTTGTTTCTTCTTAAAAAGAAAAGGTTGAGATTATATCCCTTTGATCTTATCTATATCCTTAGCAGTTGCCTTTGCTCTTTTTGTGGCTCTAAGTGACTTTGCTTTTTTATTTGCATTTGTTAAGTTACTTTGTATGCCTGTTTTCTTGTAGATTTTTTTTTTTTGGACAAAATCCGAGTATTTAGTTCATATTCTTTGCTGTTTCATTTTGTGGTTGACAGAAACAACAAATTAGGAAACTTAGAGCCGCTTTTAAATTATAATCTTAAAGTGTAACTTTTCAGTTACCAGTTGATGCAATCTCTCTCTTTTTATCAACTTGTATAGTGCTGGTAGATTTAACATGCTGTAATTGTCTGGGCAAACAATTTGGGGCAACCATTTGTGCTTGGTTGAAGGTGAATGAACTTCTGTATAATGCATATGTATGTGGTTTGTCTTGTACTTTCTGGCAGCATTCATAGAAACTAACCTGTTAGCTGCTCCTGTTCCTTTTTTTGTTTTTTATAAATATTTTACACCAATTCTTACATTTCTTTTGTCATTCTATAGGTTATGTCTTGGGTAAGAAGAAAAAAACAGGGAAAAGAAAAATTTCGGGGGTCTCTGAGGAGAAATCTGACTCTTGGGAGAAGTGCGCAACATTTAAAAGAATGACATATTGGAATCATGACAGTTTCCCTTCACATAATGATGCTTTCATGCGGTGTTTTCACTGGTTCTCAGTTGCTAATGCAGTAAGTCTATAACCATCAGTCATGTTATTTCAAAATCATATTACTTATTACTTGTGTGCACATAAAATACAATGCATGTTTATATTGTGCATCGATGGATTTCAACTGTTAAAATTTCTATCCTATGATATCTGACAATTTATAGCATGGTATCTTTGGATCATTGTAACTTACATCGAGTAGAGCACTCATTAGATTATAATAGAAAAATTCTTAACGTGGTGGTTGCAGTTGCACAAGCCTATCAGTGTGGATGATTTGGCTCGTATATCATCAACTCAGGGCACAGGAAAGGAGGAATGATTTAAAGACAGCCAAGAGAAGTGCAAATCAAGCGAGAATTCTGCAAAATTGCAGTTGCATGATAATGTGAATGTGGATGATTCGTCTTCACTAAAACGGAAGATTTGATGGAGAAAAATCTATTTCTTCAGGTGGCTATGCACTTGTAATTCTGATACTTCAGCTGAATCCCAAAATGACAAATCATGAAACCAGTGTTACTGGCGTTGGCATCACAAATGCTACACAAGGTAATTACAAAATATCTTTGTGAATACTTTTTGGATCATGAGATCTAGTTAAATACATGCATTCTCAATCAATGGTATGTTTTGGGCCATATTTATTTATATATTTTTGGGCTCTATACATATATACTATTTGTGAATTTGCATTTTATCGGTGAGGAGGTTGATGAAGTAGCTGAACAGGCAGTGGAAGAGCAATTCGAGTATGTCAAGTCTTTCAGTAGAAACTATGTACATTGGTGATGAAGATGAAAGATTCAGCATATGGGTGGGAAGTGCGAGTGAATCTTACACTTGTTCTTCCCAAAGTTGATCATATAAGGAACAATATCGTCAAATGCATTAGAAGTGTCATTCCAATGCACTATTGGCTAAGGGCTACTTTAAGACTTTAGTGAAACATTTGACTGTTTCCACCATATTATTATTGGCTAGTACTTTTGTCACGCAGTTACTGACCATAATTTATAATGAACACAGTGGTTTAAAGACGACAAATATGAAAATGACTTAAAATGCAAGTCAATTAAGGAACTTAGATATGAAGTTCGACTCATTTGTGATTCACTTCGTCATGCATTCTCTTTTGACTCAAGTTAATGTTTTAAAACTACTTGCTGTGCGTAGAAACAAAAGGTCACGAAGCTAATTAGCATTTATGCTTAAAGAGGAAGAGAGACACAAATAGAGTAAGCTTAAGTGCACTACGTGGGTCGTAAAAACATGATTAACAAGAACAAGAATAAAAGAAATTTAAGAACTCTTAGTATGATACAACGACTAAGATTGAATTTGGACTTAGTCGAGTACACAAACGAAGTAGAAAGAAGCGAAGAAAGGTAGCATTTATTGTTTAGTCTCTCTTCAAAGTTTAATTAAGCCATAGTTAGACCAAATAATTGTTGGATTCATTTAGACCCACTATTCATATTTTAATTCTATACTGGTGTTAAAGAGCCAGACAGTCAATACTATCAGAGGGATGCTTACGAGGAATGAGGTTGAACCTCCAATGTAAGTTGTTCACATAATTCACTTGGTCCGTAACATGACTCACTCGGTTCTTAATAGTAGTTTTATCCTTCTTCTAATTGATGTGCTTTTTGTTCTTTTATGTTTAGAAATTTGATTTCTTCATCAAAACTTAACACGTTAGATTATGACTTCTATTTTTATAATGGTACTCTTTCGCTGTTTCACAATTTTGAGTATATTGGTTTTGGACATTTGAATAATGATCTTTACATGTTAAACCTTCATCCTTTATTTTCTCTATTTTTTTTAAATTTTTTATTTTTAAATGTGAGTAACAAACGTGGTATTTTTGATATGAATTCTTCCATGTCGTGACATTAACATCTAAGCTATATTTTTAGAACAAGGCTATAAAGGTTGGTTGCACATTGATCAGAGCTTTAAACACATTAAATGTTTTAAATCTTGGTTTCTACTATCTGTGCTAAAATGAAAATGACCAAGTTTAGAAATAACAGAGCTACTAGGAGTAATGAGACTTCAGCTGAAATTCAAATTGACATTTGAAGCTCATTTCAGGCATTGAATTAGTGGTAAAAGGTACTTCATAACATTTACTGTTCATTATTCACGCTATGAATAATATGAATTTGACTGATTATAAAATATAGCCATTGAAGACATTCAAAATTTATAAAACAAAAGTTGAGCGTTGAATGGCTCAATGGTAGCGGATGATGAAAGAATTAAGTACTTGAACCTCAGATCTTGGGTTCAAATCTCGGTGAAGGCGAAAGAAAACCCTTAGGATCAAGGACAATACTTTTGAATCACCACCTAGCACAGAGTGCCTTGAAGGGGGTTCTGTGGGCTCAGGTTGGGGTCATGACAGGCTTAATAAGAAAATTAAGTTTGTATTATGTGATCGCGATGGTGAATACTGTTGAAAGTATGATCAAACAAGTAGTAATTCTGAGCCGTTTGTTAGATATTTACAAGAGTATGATATAATTGTTGCGTATGCTATACTAAGTACACCTAAGCAAAATCGTGTTTCTGAAAGACTAAATCACACTTTTGTAGATATGTTGAGGTTTATAATGAATCATTTTTACATATTTAAATACTTGCACGGTGAAACTACAAAAGATTGCTATTTATATTTTGAATTGAGTGTCTTTTAGGGCAATTAGCAAAACATCTCTTAAGTTATGAATGGATGATAAACTTAGTCTTAATCACTTGTATGTTTGGGGTTGTGTAGCATAAGTGAGACTATATAATATACATGAAAGAAAACTTAATCCTAAAAAGTCACTTATTCCTTCATAGATATTCAAAAAATCTCAAAGGTTACAGATTTTATTGTCCATATATAGGTATCAAATTAACTAGAACTTCGGCTACTGGGTCCATTGATGATGATCCCCATGATGTTAGTATGGAGCCAGATTTTGAGGAGGACCCAACTTTAAATCCAATTCATCAACAATATTCATTTTCAAATTATTAACGTGCATACCATTATGAAAATTACCATGAGTCTTGTGACGACCCATGTTTTGATGTGCAAATTTTCAAATATGATATATACATTTTTCTAGAATTTTTAATGGAAATACAACGATTTATATCAATTTTTCTCAAATTTATATTATTTATTGGAGAAGTGAGAAA
>JAJIYU010014653.1:0-13115 GCA_030144865.1 Tinospora cordifolia
TTTAAAAAGTTTCTAATGTAAGGGCATGTTGCCCAAGTTTTAAGACTTCCGCTGTAACATTTTTCAAATTATGTACTCAATTTTTATTTAATTAATTGAGTTTACGAATTTTAGTTATTTCCCTATTTATTGCCTTATTAAATTTTTGAATTTTAGATATGCACAGCTGAATATGATTAAGGCATGAAATAATTGAAATAGAAAGTCAAGTGTGCGTCGCTTGTAACGTAACATGACCCAACCCGCCGTCTGGTTTAGTCCACCATCAAAGAAAAAAACGGTGGATGGTCCAATGCTTGATGATACGGGGGTTGGGGTGTTACACTTACACTTGGCGGAGTTTGCCTATAACAACAGTTATCAGGCAAGTATTAAGATGGCTCCATATGAAGCTCTTTATGGAAGGCCCTACAGATCACTAACCTATTGGGCTTAGCTTGAAGACCATGTGTTGACTAAGCCAGAATTGGTGGAAGAAATGGACAACCATGTCAAACTTATCCAGAAGAAGTTGATTACAACTTAAACCGTCAAAAGAGCTATGCTGACAAGAGAAGGAGACCCCTAGAGTTTCAAGTGGGTGATAAGGTGTTTCTAAGAATCAGTGCTCAGAAAGGCATCAAGAGGTTCGAGGTTAAAGGAAAGTTATCACCAAGATTTGTCAGATCCTTTAAAATACTTAGAAGAATCAGGGAATGTGCTTAAAGTTGGATTTACCTAATCGGATGACCTTGGCTAATAAGGTGTTCCACGTGTCTATGCTAAGAAAATATGAACCAAACCCCTCTCACATCATCAATTAGAAGGAAATGAGCTGATAATGGGTAAGTCTTGTCCTGAGTAAAGCCAAACTTCGAAAGGGAAGTGGGTTATCCTGCCCTAGAAAGTGCGGTTGCTAAGTAGACTTCGGTCTCACCACCCGATCTGGAGGTTGTCCCACCAACTTATACAAGTAGTCTAAGTTAAAGAACACCCTTACTTTCTATAAAAGAAAATTAGAAGGTGGAAAATTAGGGCAAGAAAGTAAATAAAAACTGAAAAAGATGCCCAAGGTGGTATCTTGACTAGACATAGGTTGTGAGTCAACCAGACTGAAACCCTGGGTCAATGGAAGAGACCTTAGGTAGGAACATGGGTATAGCCAAGGGTAGCATAGTGGATCAAATGTATAAAACTTTAGGACATAGGTTAGAAACTGAAAAATGTGCAAGAATAGAACACTTGTTTGGTTAGGACACGAGACTAGAAAAATTCTATACCTATGGTTTCTATGTAGTATGGGATGCATAGGGATTCGAGGTTATCGAGGAAGCTTGGTGTAACACCCCAACCTTGAAGAGACAGGTTTGAGCTCAACCACAAGGCAGGTTGGGTCCTATGTTACATTTACAAGTACACAACTTGCATCTCAATTTCTTTATTCTAACACTTATTGAAATACTCATAAGTACACTTCCCTTGAGTTTAATATTCAACAAGATAATACAAGTGAATAAAAGAAAATTTCAAACTCTTTATTTATTTAAAATAAAGACATATTATTGAATCCATATCATCAAAAGAAAGAGTACATAACTCTAAAATTTAAAAGTAAAATTTAGCGGAAGTCATTATTCAAAATTTGGGACATATGCCCTTACAATATGAACTTTTTAAAAGTAGACTTTCAAAAATCCATAGTCTTCATGTAATTTAATTTCCTGAAAAATGGAAGGAATAGATCAACACATAGCCTAGTGGATCATTCATCAAACTACGAACTTGTTAATTCAAATCAAAAGTACATCCAATTTCAATTACTTACAAGCATTAAGTGTTTCAAACAATATCTTGTTAGGGTTGTATATTTGACCAAAATGGATTTTAATCCTTTGATGTTCTTCATTAAAATACTTCTATTCTGCGATGGAATGATAATTCATCTTGTCACATTCCATTGGAAATCAGGATCACATTTCCCCATTCAAAGTATTTTAAAACACATCCATACTTAGTGTATATTCCTCATATACACTAAGTATATGTAAAGAACACTCATAGCATTACTTAGACTACTATGATGGTACGTGGTTCTTATCTTCACTTTCTCATATTTAAATTCAAATAAATATGAAACAAGATCATAATAATTAATATCAGAATTTAAAATAATCAAGAAAATATGAGAAACACAAATAACATGCTAGAAAACTCAAAAATAAGCCTAAGCATGGTTTCTAAACGTGTTATGCTATCGTGCATGAATTAAAAATATAAAAACATGCTAGCTGAAATTAAAAAATGATCAAACATGCTCCAAACTAAAATTTAGACATGCTGAAATTTATAAAATAACATGATAAAAAAACTGAAAACAAGAATGCACTAAAGGTTTGAAGTAGTAAAATAAGAGTTCTAGAAATCCCCACCACCTTATGATGTTTTCTCCTAAAAATTCAGCAGGGGTTCCCAATGTTCAAGCACTTCCAAACGCCAACAAAATCACTCAAAACAACTCACTATAAGACTGAAATTAGAACTTCTCACACAAGAGAGAAAAGAGAAGTGAGAATAGGTGCCAAGATGAGGGCAAGAACAAGCAAAGAGGAAAGTGTCAACTCTTTACTTTGGTATGAGATGAATGTGAGCATGAGGGGGTTTATATAGATGTTCATGAGCACAAGAGAACAATTTGAGCATGCTCACACTATGAAACCTTTCCATTCCTCCATGGGGATGTTTTGGAATGCATAGATTGAGTGTGCACATGATTTAGAATGTGGGTTGATTTGGTTTCCAATTCCTAGTGTGAACACAAGATATAAGCTTTATTTGATTTCCTATTTATTTGTGAACACAAAAAAGATTTAGAATACTTACTATTCTTTGATTGAAAGTTAATCTAGGTGTGATATTGTGAGCAAGGCAACTTTCCAATATGTTTTGGTAATTGATTCCTTTTCTTATGCACACCAAATCAATAAGATTTGGCAATTAGAAACTTCTAATCTTATTCCTAAGGTGTTTAGAAACATTTTTCAGCAACTTCTATTCTTGGATTAGAAACTTTTAATCTTATTCCTTGGGTGTTTACAAACAATTTTCACCAATTTCTATTCTAAAATTAGAAATTTCTAATTTGGATTATTTAGGATGTTTTTGGTGTGTGGAGCATGGTGTATATGATCACATCATGGGGCATGTGGAATCATTCATTCATGGTTTCTTAATACTAAGTGGGAAATCTCATAGGGGTAGCATACCTGATCATTTTCATGGCACATGGGATCATTCTACATGAACTCAAATAAAGGAAACGTCCTACAAAGCTTAGGGTAGGGTGAGGGTACACATAATCATGGTATTCCACCCATGTGACTTGCACATGCTTAGGGTGGCCATGACTTCATGGGTTCACAAAAATTAAATAAAAATTAATCACTTTATTCACAAGGAATTATTATTTATAATCTATAGTTTTGGAATCACATGAACCTAATGCAAATTTTAAGATAGGATTTGGCCCAATGTGATTTTTCCTCAAAAACTTTCCTTATTTAAGACCCATTGAGGTCACTAGGCAAATGAAAATCCAAATCTTGAACAATTGTTCTGATTTTTGGATATCATTTATTTTGTTAGTTTATGTGATTTCGTTTTATTTTGGGTTATTTCGATCCCCTGAAGTATCCTAAATGACAATTCTTTCTAATTTTGACCCCCTGAAGGGCGTTTAGCAAATGAAAACCCTAATCTTGACCCATTGTTCTAATTTTTGGATATGTTGTTTAATTAGTTGGCCCATGTCACCTTACTTCATTTCAGGTTGTTTTGGGTCCCTAAGGGTCACCAAATGAGACTTTTGGAAACATGCCAAATTTAGCCTCGAAATGAGCCCGGTTTCATTTTGCACCCAAATTTCACTGAATAGACATTGGATTTCATTTCATCAAGTGCAGAGTTTTTAGGGTATTACACCTAGACTCAGAGAATGATGAACCATATTTGGTGAATGATCGGTGACTTTGGAAGAACTTGTTTCTCTATACTTGGCTAGTATAGGATGGTCAAGTATAGTGGGCTCAAAAAACCTTAGTTATCGAGACATTTGTGATATTGTTTGGGTATGGCAATTTTCTGAGTGAAGGTTTAAGTGGAAGGGTTAGAGTGGTATGGAACACTTGAACCTGGAAGCTTAGATGGAAACCTAGAATTTTGCTATGCTAACATGAAATTTCTTGATTGTATAATTGTTTGAAAAACATGCTTGATTTATTTATATATACATCATATGAAACCAAATCCTGTACCCAAGTACAAAAAGAACCTAGAAGCATAAACCGATAGGCCACCGAACAAATCGAGAACCTAGAGACATAAATCAATAGTCATGATAGTAAGAACAAAATGAAAGGCTTAGAAATGCAAACTCAATGAACCAATATGGATGAGACAGCTATCTTCTCAAGTCTAAAAAAGCATTTTGTATCCATAAGATAAGGGAAGATAGGTTGTGCGCCTCAGATTATGATTCTCTTAGATCTTTCATTGTAATACCTTATCGGATATTGAAATGGCTTTTGACTTGGAGAAAATGGATGGATCGAGGAGGTATGCTACCAGAGCTACCACATCTGGCAAAGACATCTTAGAAAAGGCTCTAACTCTAGAACAAGAGCTCAACCTGGAACAATGGTTGAGGGAAAAGAATACGAGGCTTAGGAATGAAAAAGATCAAGGGGGTTGAAGAAAAGTATGAATGGTGAGAATGCACCACAGAGACAAGGAGAGAATAAAGACAAGCCAAGGGAGCAAGCAAAGAGACAAGGGTTGTGCTATGTGTGCAGACAGAAGGGTCATCTTGCTAGGGATTGCTCGACTACTGTTGCTCAGGCTCCTCAGCAACAACCACCATAGGAAAGAGGTTAGAACGGTCACCCCCAAGGGAGGCAACAGCAACAGAATGCCAATTAGGGGCAAAACTAGGGCCATAGGTAGAGCCAGCCTAGAATGTTCGCTATTGAGGCTTAAGGAAGGCTAGGTCCCTACATTGGAAGATATATTTTGTTTGTTTAATGTTGCTGTGAGAATACTGTTTGACTTGGGTGCCTCTAAGTCTTTTATTTCTGAAGAACTGGCTGATAGGTTACAATTGGTGACAAAAACACTACCAATAACTTTAAATGTATCCACATGGATAAGGACCATTGTGACTTCAAAAAGAATATATAGTTGTGGCCTAAAGTTCAGGGATAAACTCATAACAGATGACCTACGTAATTTACCTTTTTATGACTATGATGTAATCTTGCGTATGGATTGGTTAGACTAATACCAAGCCCAAATAGATTGTCCTAAGAGATGAATAACCATATCCCTGCCTTCAGGGAAAACTGTAGTACCCTGAAAACTCTATATTCAATTAATGAAATTCAAGGTCAATTCAGTGAAATTGGGTGCAAAATGAAATCAGGTTCATCTCGGGGCTAAATTTGGCAGGTTTTCAAAAGTCTCATTTGGTGATCCTTAGGGACCCAAAACAACCTAAAATGAAGTAAGGTGACATGAACCAACTAATTGAACAACATATCCAAAAATTAAAACAATTGGTACAGATTAGGGTTTTCATTTGCCAAGCGTCCTTTAGGGGGTCCATATTAAAAAGAATTGGCATTTAGGGTACTTTGGGTAATCAACATGACCCAAAACGAAATGGAATGACATGACCTAATAAAATGAATGACATATCCAAAAATCAGGACAATTAGCCAAGATTTAGATTTTCATTTGCCTAGTGACCTCAGTAGGTCTTAAATAAGGAAAGTTTTTGAAAGAAAACCACTTAAGGCCAAACCATACCTTAAAATGTGTATTAAGTTCATGTGATTCCAAAACTACAAGATATAAATCATAATTTCATGTAAATAAGGAGATATTAATTTTTATTTAACTTTTGTGAACTCATGAAGTCATGGTCACTCCTAACATGTGCAAGACACATGGGTGGAACACCATGATCATGTGTACCCTCACCCTACCCAACCTCAATGGGACGTTTCTATTATTTGAATCCATACAAAATGATCCTATGTACCACGCAAATAATTTAGTACACTCACATATATGAGGTGTCACCATGGTTAGAAATCAAGACAAAGTGATCCCATATACCAAAGAAAATGATCAAGTGTTCCATGCACCCTCATAGACGTCTCACCCATGCGTGTGTGTGGGTGTATGCACACATGTGACAAACCTTATTAGAAGTTTCTAAAACATAAATGGTGTTCACTTACAAACCCTATCTGTCCCTTTCTGGCCACACAGACCAAAATTGGAAGTTCCATAAACAAAGATCTTTTATGATGCCAAGAAGGGAAGGTTTCCACTTCATGCATATGTGATTACGAAGCAAAGTGTTGTTTAAGAAATGTTTCTAAACCATGAACCAGCCTAATATGGGACGTCCTAATTGAGATTAGAATGGATCAAAGTCTAAAAATATTCTCTTAAATTAAATAAGAAATAAGATAGAGAATCAAATATTTGTTCATGGGAATTTGGCAAGCTTTAGTGGGCCCACAAGCTCACTTGCCTTTCTCACCCAAACCATCCCCTTATGAGTTTAGAAACATGCCCAAACGTGGTGAACTGCCCTAGATGCCCCCTTGTGCTCATGAACACCTATAAATACCTTCTTTTGGTCACATTCATCTCATCCCAAAACAAAGAGTTGACACTTCCCTCTTTGCTTGTTCTTGCCCTCTTCTTGGCACCTCTTCTCACTCTCTTTTCTTTCTAGTATGAGAAGTTCTTATTTTAGTATTTTAGAGAATTTTTGAAGTAGTTTTGTTGATGATTAGAAGTTGTTGAATTTTTGAAAGTGGTAGATAAGGGTAACTTCTGCCGAATTCTGCAAAGAAATTCAGATTAAGGTGGACGGGATTTCTTGAACTTCTACTTTGCTCTTTTAAATTTCTAGCATGTTCATGCTTGTTTGAATTCTAGTTTTCAACATGTTTTATTTTAGTTTAAGCATGTTTAATCATATTTTAATTTTAGTTCAGCATGTTTTTATGTTTTAATCACTCATGAGAGCATGTCATGCTTAGAATCCATGTTTAGGATTTAATTCAATGTTTCAAGCATGCTATGTAATGTTTTCATGCTTTCTTGGTTGTTTAAAATTCTAATATTTACATTTTCAATTTCTTTTATGATTATGTGATTCTTAAATATAAGAAATTGAAGATAAGAACAACATACTATCATAATGACCTGTATGGGTGCTATGGATGTTCTTAACACATGCTTGGAGTGTGGTTGCAAGGCGCAAATAAGGGATACTTGGTATGTGACGTCCAATGGAAAGTGATAAAGAAATGTTTTTACACCCTAAAGAGGGGTTGTAACACCCACCAGGACTCCTACCCACGTCGTAGGGCCCACGTCATGGCGTGTCACTCATAAAGTATTGTCCCCCCCCTGGGATTTTATTTCACCTCTGTGGAGTTTTGAACCCATGACCTAGGGGACAAGTACATTGTTCTTGCAACATCCACTACCATTGAGCCACTGGCTCAATGGTAGTGGATGAGGAATGAACAAGGTACTTATGCCCCAGGTCCTTGGTTCGAATCTCCACGGAGGCGGAGGAAAACCCCAAGGGGAGGGAACAGTACTTTGTGAATGACACGCCATGACGTGGGCCCTACGATGTGGGTAAGAGTCCCGGTGGGTGTTACAATAAAAAGGCGCCTTTTTATTGTAACACCCACCGGGAATCCTACCGGGACTCTTACCCACGTCGTAGGGCCCAATAGTAGTGGATGAGGAATGAACAAGGTACTTATGTCCCAGGTCCTTGGTTCGAATCTCCATGGAGGCGGAGGAAAACCCCAAGGGGAGGGAACGGTACCTTGTGAGTGACACGCCATGACGTGGGCCCTACTACGTGGGTAAGAGTCCTAGTAGGATTCCTGGTGGGTGTTACAGGGGTATCTAAATTAAGAACATCAAGGGAGTAGAACCCCTTTCAGTCTTAACATTAACTACAAGCAAAAAGTTGTTTGAATCACTTAATGCATGAAAGTGTTTGAATTTGGATGTGCTATTGATTTGAAATAATAACTTGGTTGTTTAATGAATGATCCACTAGACTATGTGCTCACCCCTTCTTTTTATTTTTCTGAAATTTGAAATGCATGATCAAGCTTGCTAAGGAATTAGAAAATCTATTTTTAGGAAGTTTCTATGTAAGGGCATATTGCCCAAATTTTGAATAAAGAATTTCGCTGAATTTTTGTTTTAAAGTTTAGAGTATGTACTCTTTCTTTTAATTATATGAATTCTTTATTTTATTTCTATGTAAGGGCATATTGCCCAATAATGTATTTCTTTATTTTATTTTAAGTAAATAAAGAGTTTGAAGTTTTCCTTTATTAACTTGTATTATCTTATTAAAAATGCAAGTGTATTTATGAGTATTTCAATAAGTTTTAGAATAAAGGAATTGAGATGCAAGTTGTGTACTTATAAATGTAACATAAGACCCAACCTACCTTGTGGTTGAGCTTAAACCTATCTCTAGGGGATTGGGTTGTTACAGAAACCTGTAGAATCAATGAGAATATGCAAAGACTACCGAGACGTCGAACCTTAGTCATGATGAATTGTTGAACGCAGAAGAATGAGTTCGAAGAACTCTCTAAAGAAGAACCTGTTGAACTAAAGAGAATACTAGACCTAGCAGTGGTAAGTGAGTACAAGGATGTGTTCCCAGACGACTTACCCGAACTACCACCTGCTAAAGAATTAGAGTTCAAGATTGAACTTCACCCTGCAACCAACCCTATAGTCATACCGCCTTATAGAATGGCTCCAGTAGAATTGATCGAGTTGAAGTCTCAACTAGACGAACTCAAGGAGAAAGGATTCATCAGGCCAAGTAAATCACCCTGGGGAGCTCTTGTACTATTTGCAAAGAAGAAAGATGGTTCTATGAGACTTTGTGTCGATTATTGGAAGTTAAACCAAGCTATAGTAAAGAATAAATATCCTTTGCCGAGGATTGATGACCTATTTGATCAATTAAGAGAATTCACTTATTTCTCAATGATTGATCGTAGGGTAGGATATCACCAGTTGAGAATCAGAGAGTCTGATATTCACAAGATGAACCTGTCTCCATAACATAAATTTTCATCTAAATCTTCTATGTCAAATCAAGGATGAACAAATGCAAGACAAATGGTTCACAAGCCTAATAGAAGAAATTGAATAGGATAAGCATATTAACCTCAGGTTAGATGTTGAAAACACCTACGACTCGAGGGAAAAATCTATGGATAAATTGAGTATACCATATTGGGTGAGGCTCATAAAATCAAGTACACGATGCATCTAGATGGGAACAAGATGTATCAGAACCACAAAAAGACTTACTGATAGAAAGAAATGAAGAGAGACACGGCTAAGCATGTCTCCAAGTTCTTAACCTACCAACAAGTAAAAACAGAACTTCGAAAATACTTTGAAATGTTACAACTAGTCCCTAATTCTTGAATAGAAATGGGATAACATTATCATGGATTTTGTCAATGGTTTGCCTAGAAACCAGAAAGGAGAAGACACTATTTGGGTGATTCTAGATCATCTCACTAAAATGGTTCATTTCCTACCAATCAGATTCATAAACCAAGTCAGTAAGCTGGGAGAAATCTATATGAAAGAAATAGTAAAGACTTCATAGTGTGCCTAAGACGATTGTAGTTGACAGAGACGCTCGCTTCACCTCTCAGTTTTGGCAGAGTCTATAGAAGCAGTTGGGCACTAAACTCACCATGAGTACTGCTTTTCATCCTCAAATGGATGGGCAGTCTAAGAGAGTTATCCAGACGTTGGAAGATATGTTGAGATCATGTGTTCTGAACTTTAAAGGAAACTGGAGCAAGCATTTATACTTGGCGGAGTTTGCCTATAACAACAGTTATCGGACAAATATTAAGATGGTTCCATTCAAGGTTCTTTATAGAAGACTCTACAGATGACCTACCTATTAGGCTGATCTTGAAGACCACGTGTTGACTAGGCCACACTTGGTGGAAGAAATGAACAACCAAGTCAAAGTAATCTAGAAGAGGTTGATTATAGCTTAAAGCCGTCAAGAGAGCTATGGTGACAAAAGAAGGAGACCCCTAGAGTTCTAAGTAGAAGACAAGGTGTTTTTAAAAATCAGTCCTCAGAAAGGCATCAAGAGGTTCAGGTTCAAAGGAAAGTTATCACCAAGATTCGCCAAACCCCTCTCACATCATCTAGTGAGAAGAAGTGAACATTCAAAATGATGCTACATACGAAGAAGCAGTTGTTAGAATCCTTGACCACAAAGTGCAAAGCCAAATAACTAAGGATATTTCCTTAGTTAAAGTATTGTGGAAGCATCATGGAGTGGAAGAAGCTACCTGGGAGTTGGAAAGCGAAATGGAAACAAATTATCCACATCTGTCCACTAGTAATCCTTAATGATGTACAAATTTTGAGGATAAAATTTTTCTAAGGAGGTGTTAGTTGCATAGCAAACTAACATTAGTCTAGGTGAATTATTGCATTTTATAAGAAATAAATGGAGAATTAATTGAAGAATTGCATAATTAGTAGCATTAGCATATAGTTTAGGGATTTGCATTGTTTAAGGTATTTATAAGCTTTGTTTTTAAAGTTTTAAAGCTCTTTTATGAGGAAATAATGTTTGGGAAAGGAAATTGAGTGTTTTGTAGGGTACAGGTTGAAGCACAAAGGAAGAATACATCATATGAAGGTAAAAAGGAGAAGAAATCATGAAGAACCACCAAAGGACTGCAGTCAAACAACTAAAGATCACAGTAGCTAAAGAAGAATTGTACGTCGAGAAAGCCCACTGGTTACCGCAGTCAGTAATCCAGTAACCACGGTAACCAGAGTTTGATGTGTGTGTGAAAATCACGGACCGCGGTGGACAGAACAAGAGGATTTTGGTTTTTATCGAAGGGCATCACTAACCACGATCAGTGACTGCAATCACTTGAGAAATTATCGGGATTTCCATATTTTTTAGGGTTTTTTTAGTGCGGGACTATATATAAGGAGAGGTCATTAGAGCCAATATAAGCTAATTCGGAAAGAAACGACTTGTGATGGTTGTGCAGAGCAAAAACTTTATTCCAATTGGGAATTGAAGATTATTCTTAAGACTTGAATATGATTTAATTTTTTGAATATAGTTTCATGTTTTCTATTAAATTCGTGTCAAGATTATTAGTTTTTCTTGTCTGGGATGTGATATTCAATGCATGATTTGTGATATCTAGTTGTGGTTATTGAATTAGAAACTCTATTCCATATTGTGTAAACTTAATGTTTTATGTTTACTGGCCATAGACATGATGAATTCAATACTTTAGTCTAACTCGGGAGAGAGGTCTAAAGGTTGGTTATCACAGTTTGGACTTAGAACAGTTGATGAACCGGGAGGTTATTGACTGATCTAGAGGGTTGCATAGGGACTCTTAGACACATAACTTAAGTTGTTGAGTAAGCACCTCGGGAGAGGGCTTTATGAAACAAATCTAGTTTATATTGGAGAACCTCGGGAGGTGGGTTCAATTACAGATGCAAAAACTCATAGTGTAGATAATTCATGATCAAAACTAAGAATCACAAATTATGCAGCGGCATTCACTATCCTAGACACCATTTTGAATAGATTTCTAAGTATAGAATTATTGCTTCTGTTTAGAAAAGCTTTTAGTTCAAAGTTTAATCCAACTACATTAGTTAGAGTCTTGATAAAATGCAAATCAGTAGTAAATTGGGATTTGAGATCACTAATCAACCCCTTTTCCCTGAGGACGATATCTGGTCTCACCGATTTATACTCGAGCGAACCTGTACACTTGCAGGTTTAGAAACGAGTTTTTGGCACCATTGCTGGGGAAAAATACAGTGTTTAGTATCTTAAAACCAGTCAAACTTGGTTTAGTCTTAGTCAAGACAAAAATTTTATTTTATTGTTGCCTTTTACTTTATCTCTCCTATATTTAGTGAAGTACATTGGATACACTTGATCTTTTTGTGTTTTTTGTGTTTCAAGCTTGCATGAGTAAACGTCCTTGTGACCCCTATGATCCAGATTTGCTGAAAACAATCTATCAGATTCGGTTGGAAGCACAAGACCAAGTACCAACTATGATTGATAGTGGAAGTTCTAGAGTTGGGAATAATAAGGAGGCACAATATAGAGAAGTACCCTTAAGGGACTTATTTAAACTAGTGTTGAATAATAACTATTTAGGCATAGCAAGAACATCAATAAATGCAAATAATTTTGAGCTAAAGTCGTCTTTGATCACAATGGTGCAGTAGCAATAGTTTGGAGGCTCAGCTATTGAAGACCCAATGGCACACTTGAATTTATTCATGGAAATCTACAACGCGGTTAAAATGAATGGAGTAACTGAAGATTAGCTTAGGCTGCGACTTTTCCCTTTTTCCTTAAGGGATAAAACAAAAGGTTGGCTACAAACCTTGCTTCCGGGAAGTATAAAAACTTGGGAAAAGATGGGCCAAAAATTTCTACAGAAGTATTTCACACCTGCCAAAGTACATCAGCTGCGGGGTGAGATTAGCTCTTTCAAACAATCTGATTTTGAATCTTTGTATGTAGCTTGGGAAAGATTTAAAGACTTATTGAGGCGTTGTCCACAACATGGATATCTTCCTTGGCTCCAAATCCAGATGTTCTATAATGGACTTACACCACCCACTCGGGCTTTAGTAGATTCAGCAGTTGGAGGCTCGTTAATGGGAAAGTCAACCACAGATGCCACTCAACTGATTGAAGACATGGCAGCTAATGCATATGGGCACGGGACTGAAAGAGGTATAGCAAAAAGAGTGGGAATTCATGAAGTGAATGAGATTAGTGCTCTACATGCTCAAATTACTGGTATGACCCATCAATTGAACTTGGTGGAAGAAAATAGTAGTGGTGGACAATTTCAACAAACTCAACAAGTGCAGTCCATTGCAGAAGCTAACAAGGCACCTTATCATGGAGAAGCTTCCATTGAGCAAATGAATGCCATGAACAGATTCAGTGG
>JAJIYU010014654.1:0-13101 GCA_030144865.1 Tinospora cordifolia
AAGTTTAGGGTTTTAGCCTCCCTTTCACGTCTCTAGAGTGTTGCAGCTCCAACTCGTCATATTCTCATCTCTAATGGCTTCTCAACCCTCTCCTTCACCAGAAACCCTATCCAGAATCAGCAAAGAAACAGTATCAAAAGCTGTGGACGCTCTTCTCAAATGGGTGAAAGCACAAACCAAGAACCAGAAGGCCCAATTACTAGAACACGATGAGTTCATCTATCTCTTCCTAACCCTGAAAAAAATCCCTCAAAAATCCCGCGTCAATCCCTACAAGATCCCTATACCACACCCTCTTCACTCCTTCGATTCATCCAATGAACTGTGTCTTATAATCGATGATCGTTCGAGATCTTCTCTTACTTCCGAAGCTGCCAAGAAAAAGATTCAATCTGAGGACATACCCATTTCGAAAGTTTTCAAGATTTCGAAGCTTAAATCCGATTACAAGCCGTTTGAAGCGAAACGGAAGCTCTGTGATTCCTATGATCTGTTCTTCGCGGACAAAAGGGTTGTTCCGTTGCTTCCTAGGGTTTTGGGAAAGCAATTTTTTAAGAAGAAGAAGGTTCCCATACCTGTGGATTTGACGCACAAGAACTGGAAGGAGCAGATTGAGAGGGGCTGTGGGTCGGCGCTGATGTTTTTGAAGATGGGGACTTGTTCTGTTGTGAAGATTGGTAGGGTTTCGATGGGGAGAGATGAAATTGTTGAGAATGTTTTTGCCGTGATTGATGGGGTTGTTGATATTGTTCCTAGGAAATGGGATAATATTAGGTCGCTGCATTTGAAGGTCACTGAGTCTTTGGCTTTGCCAATTTATCAGTGTTTGCCTGAGATAGGGTTGAAGATTGATAATGGGATTAGAAAGGAGGAAACTTTGAAGGAAATTGATGGAGTCAAAAATGACTCGTCAGAGAAGGACAACAAGAAGACGAAGAATAAGAAGAAGAAGGGATTGAAGGGAGGGCGTATTCATGAAGTGAAGTTTGTGGGTAGTGATGCTGAAGAAGAAGAAGAAGAAGAAAAGGAAGAAGAAATAGGTGCTGTTGAATCTGATGATGATGATGAGATGAGTGGAAAAGGTGTAATGGGTAGTGTCGAATTGAACGTAAATAGGAAGAGAAATGCTGAAGAGGCGATGAAGGGGAGTGAGAAGAAAGAGAAGAAGAAATCTGTGAATGGTAACAAGGTGAACGTTAAGAAACAAAAGAAAGAAGAAACTGAAGTTGAAGAAGCTCGAAAACAAGGCTCTACTGGATTGAAGTTGAAGAAGAAGAGTAAACTAGTGGGGAGGTTGGAGACTGGAGTGATGAAAATGAAGAATGATAAGAAGAAGATTAAGGGAATAATGGCGACGTAGAATTTCATTTTATCAGGCATTCATGTTATTTCAAGTTTTATGGAGAGTTACTCAGTTGGGATTTTTGATGTTGGGGTTCCCGCTTCCCAGAGGAATTTCACAGCCTGCCGGACTTCCTACTATCAAGTATGGTTATGCTTTGAAATCCTATTGCAGGTATATTTTTGTTCATGTTGGTAGTTTGTTTTGCTTCTAAATTTGAGATTTATCAATCATTGGTTTTTCTTTGCCAAGATGTCCTAATTGTATTGGTGAGGAAAACAAAAAAGGCCTTGTTAAGGCCTCCTTTAACTGTAGTGTAATTTCTTTTTTTTTTAATTATTATTATATGGCAAACTCATATGAACTAGGATCTTGAAGGAAAAGTAGAAAGGGAATGGAGTAGCCATATTTTGATCATGAGTCATGACTGAGTTTCCTCATCACTTTAGTAAAATTTGTGTGCAACAAATGGGCATTACATATTCGATGGTTTGGTGGGCAAAATTAAGTGAATTACATTAAGTTTTTTCACCAAGAGTGTCTCTGTTAATTTTGTTGATTGATTATTTAATCTTCATGTAGATCTCTCTTTTTTTTTTTTAATGCTTACTTGTTATGGGAATTCCATCTTAGCATTTGAGACTATCCAACCAGCCTAAAGTATTTATGTATTAAGAACGTGTTTTGTCATAGGGGCATTTCCAATCTATCTAACCCAGCGTTGTTGATCATGGCATCGGCAGTTTTTTGTTTTTTTTTTTTTTTGGCTTTTTGTTTTTGCTTTTTTTTAGTTTTTTGGCAGTTAAAATTTAATATAAATATAAAAACATATAAATGGTGTTAGAAATGGTATTAATGGAATAGAGGAGTTACTATTTTTATGCCAAAATGGTGTAAAAGTTATATGATCTTGGTCTAATGGTGGCCTATTGCTCATTGTGAGCTTTAACCCAACACTTTACACTGTAAGGCATGAGCTGATAGCAATCATGCATCACCTATATTTGCATTCCCCACCTATATTTGTGTTACCGAAGACACTCTCTTTTAAGAAGATTCATGACATGCCAAGCATTGTAGTTAAAATTTCTCTCAAGTTGAAATATCCTTCTTCGAGCTTGGCTTTTGCAAGAAGGAACTGAGAAAGAATTATCAGGAACATATTTTGTTATAGGGCAGCTCTGGATGTTCATAGCAATTTTATTACGTGCCTTTGCATCTAGCTTGCTGTTCTGTTTCAGTTAGAGATATTGTAAGTGTAAAGAACAAAATTTGCCCTGAAAAACAAACTTTTCATCACTCTAAGCCTTTTTTTTATTTTTACCCTTTGTTTTTGACCTTCCGGATGTTACACTTGTTATGGAAAAGGTCTTGAGGATTATGTATCACAGGTTTGCGCAGTACTTTTGTTGTGGTTTTCTAAAGCAAAACAAGCCTCCCCATCTTCTAATGTCATGTCTTCATAATAGTTTGTGTGCGACGCATAGGATAAATTTTCAATTTGACCATGTAAAATTCTATAGAAAAAATGATTTTTGCCAATTGGTATTGGTTGCCCGTAATTGAGATCTGACATTTTCATCATTCCATCGCTTGGAAGGATAACTGATATTCATGGCAACCAAAGATTGTTAGTGGCTTTTCTGAATCTTTAGTGTATTTTGCGTGCCCATAGTTTAATCTGAAATGAAATTTGGTACCAACATATACAGAGTTTAGTATATAAGCCATGGATTCATTCAAGTAATGAATCAATAATAACAATTACAATGATGATCACTAAGAGAATGTCAGTACTATTTCTACAATTTTAAAGAGAAAAAAATATATACCTGAGGCTCGAAACTTGACTTTGGGTTATGATTGACACTTGACTTTATTCAAAGAAAAAGAAAAGGAAAGCAAAATCAAAATAGAGTCCAGCGAACAAAACCAGTAGCAGAAACTCAATTTACTAAGGAAGAAGTTTTTCATTTTGTACATGCCACGTCGCTATGACATTCTCAAGAAAAGGCACCCAATTCTCAACTGGATCAGGTAAAAAGAAACTGAGACTAGCGAAGCAATCAGGGCAATGGCATTGGCGGCTTCCAGTTATGGAACTCTATTAAGTTTCTATTAACTATGGACCCGTTATGCAGCCAAAATGTCTCGGTCGATTGGTGGAATTGTCTCACTTTTCTCTGAAGCTCCCACATAATTCCAACCATTGCAGAACACGGTTCTGTTTCTGGATCGTAAACCCACAAGCACCTCACCTCTCTCCCCCTGCTTATCATCTTCTCTATCTCTTCATCTGAGGAAACCGAAACAATATGCACTGCCTTATGGATTTAATTTAACAAAAAACAAAAAACAAATCCTGGAGGGCAGTCAAAAATTTTACTTTTTGGGAAATATTTAATTTTTGTAAAGCTTTGGTCAAAGTATAGGCATAACCTTTACTAAAGGTGATGTTAAAGAACTAGGCGTTAAATGAAGTTAATAAACAGGTCTTAAGTAATGAAACAAGGTGCTACTTTAAGAACCCAACCTGGTATTGATTCCAAATAATCAAGTAGTTGGGGTCCTATGCGTGTCCAAGGCCACTTAATTGATATCTGAGTATAGTCAATGACATTTTGGAAAGGTAGTTCCACTTGATCAGACAAGATGACTGGTACGCATTCCTGTTCAACAACAAAAAAGCATAAGTATTAAGGAAACTGTAGCATGCAAGGCCGATGTTCCAATGGTCCAAAAGCAACAGGCATGAAGAGCTAAGTACAGAGATACCACAAAATAGGACTCATAAAAGCGAAGAGTCCATGATGATTCACCACGTGGAGCAAGGCAAAACTTGGCATTTCGCAGATGCTCAAAATACAAAACCCTCCCCAGCTTGTCAGGGCCACTAAACTTCAACTCTGGAGATTCCAACTGTTGAAAAAATCAAAATACATACTTTCTAGAGATAAGTATGATTCATCATTTTAGTTAAAAGAAAACACAGACACACAAGAAAAGGAAAGTGCAAGTATATATGCAAGGGCAGGCAGGTATTTTAATTGTTTAAATGTGAATAACATATTCCAAACATGGTTGTGTTTGGTGAATCTCTCTCTTCTACTCCCCAATATTTAATGAAATGAAGATTGTAAGAAGATAGAAAGCTTTAATACCATAGTAATAAAGATATTATTGAAGCCCCCAACTATGTATATCAAGAAGATTTAGATGTTAACAAAAGTAAGAAGACTAAATGAGAAAAGAAACTACAGGGTGCAGATGATTTGTGACGGAAGGAAAAAAAAAAAAAAAAAAAAAAAAAGAAAAAAAAAAAAAAAAAAAAAAAAAAAAAAAAAAAAAAAAGGGGGAAAAGAATGGGGGAAGAAAGAAAAAAAAAAAAAAAAAAAAAAAAAAAAAAAAAAAAAAAAAAAAAAAGATACAACCAGGAAAAACAAGCCAAAAAGTAAGAAGGAAAAAAGCTAATAAAGCTAATACCAATAAAGCTCAGACAATCATTGGATATAATTTAAATGTCCATTGTTGTCAACACTTAGTCGAGTCATGCTTTATTTCTTAAAAAATCTTATTTATTTATTTATTTTTCTCCTTGATTTTATTTCCTAACAGTCTGCTGGTCACGAATGGGAGGGTCCTTGAAAGATTCAACCTCCTCCTTGGTCATAAGAAAGCAGATTTTCATACATTCTGAGCAGTACTCTTTGTTTGGCTAACATATACCACCCTCAACCTTCTGTTTTTGCCAATCTATCTGAACTAGACCCATAGAACAAGTCCAAAGGTAAGTCCATTAGAATAAGTATAGTATGAAATAGAACTTGTGCCAATGGGGCCATTAGAGATTTCCAATGAGAGAAGACTAAAAGGAAATATAGATTTACTAATGCAGCGTAAGTTATCCAGAGGAAGGCATGGGTCTAAACAGAAATCGTGATTTGATGTAGATTACTAGTTCAATCGACCCATAAGTTGCGATCAAAAGTCTGATCATGATGAGCAGATTTTTCTGTAGATGATTTCCAGACCTCTGTAAAATGTTTGCTTAAATTTCCAAATTTATCATAAGCAGACAGATCTAGAGAAACCCATGAAATCATAATGGAAAACAAACCTTATCTGGGAATTGCTTAGCAAGTTCAATCAATTGAAGACGGCCAATCTTTCCCTGGGCTCGACCTAAGAAGTTAGCCAAATACTTCCGCTTTGATAGGGGCAAAGGTTGGACTAACTTGGCTCCATTTCTCGTCATACCATCGTCAACATTTCCAGGGATAATGACATCTTTCCATGTATTAAATGCACTGGTATCCTTTTTATCCGTTCGATCACCCTGAGCTATCACATGCAAAGTACAATCATAAATCCAGTAACAGTTATGCTTGCAAAGAGGTGGAACTAAAGCAAAATACCAATAGCAATCAATACAACATGTTCTTTCTGGCTAAAACAACATAATTATTATACCCAACCCTGTAAATGCAGACATAAAATTTGATTACATGTAAATACAGCACTTGCTTCCAGGGCACAAAATAACAATTTTAAAAAAGAATAAATTAAATTAGAAGAAATGACTAATTTGATTTTAAATTCAGATCACTCAATCGCACAAACTTAAGACCTTAGCAAAATAACTAATATGCTATTAAAAGCAAATGTGTTATGCCTATCTGTGTGCTCCCTTCAAGCGCAAGTCATCATAGTACAACATGCAACAAAGACAACGCATTTCAGGCAAGTAAACAAATTCCTTACACAAATACAGTACCATTTGATTTAATACCAACATTAGGAAAAATGGACTCCAAATTCATGGACTTCTGGCAAAAAAAAAAAAAAAAAAAAAAGGATTGCAGCATTCCCATCCTAAAAAAGTTGTTAATTAACATTTTAGATAACAAATAATAAAAGAAATGTACTTTTAACTGGCTATAGTGCTTTTTTTTCCTTTTGCTTTTCATACACTAATCTCTTTGACTTATTTAAAGGAAAATATCATAATATAAACAAATTCAAAATATTAAAATAAATATCCTATTAATTTCTGTGGGATAAGCAAAAATTGGTATAAAATCAATAAAAATCAGAAACAATTTTGTCTACAAAGTGGGCCCTAAGGAGAACATTAAACAAAGGAAAACAGAGATATGAAAGCAACCAAAAAGGAAGAGGAAGAGAGAGAGCATCTGATATGGATGGGTCATTTCATTTGACTTAAGCTCGTAATGCTTTTCCAATTTAGGCAATGTGACAAGCTCTTCTCACCTCTATTGCAAGATCTATTATCTCTCAATAGAACCTCAAATCTTTTGTCCACAAAAGGTTTTATACGCTCAGCCCCATCCCTATGTCCACCCATCGCTGGCAATAAGTTGTCTCAAGCCCATTAATTTACAACAGCGACAGATCTATTGCAATTGATTTGAGTTTCACATAAATTGAGGAAGCATGGATTCACTAAAAGATCGAACTAATTCCCCAACAATCTTTGGTGAATTCTCTCTTATACCTTGAAGGTAAATGTTTCACTATGATTTCCAAGAGATCAAAACAACTGGAAATTTTTCAAGGTTTTCTACCATCAAGGACTGTGACTGCATTTAAATTTGATGAAAGGACCAAATAATAACCCAGGAGTGCAAATTAGATGCTAGCATTGGACATTTCCAGCCATAGACAGTTATTTGAATATGCATAAACACTAACTTTTTTTTTTTTTTTAAGGTTTTTCCATTTCACCAAATGTTGGAACCAACCAAGAATAGAGGATAGAGATCACAATTAACAACAATGAATCCGTGCAAATTAAGCTTATCCCCAATTCACTTGGCCATAGAAAAGATGAACATCAAAAGACTCAAAATGTTCACATGAATCTCAGGTACATATAAAATCCTCTCCAACTGGTCAGCATGCATCCTATTGAATCAAACCTCTTGCCCTTAGTTAGCTCAAGTGCAGAAATTCATAGTTTTAGAATGGCCACCCAAGTTCAAATTAGATAAATATGGGGCATCAACCCTTTCCCCTCCAATTATTATCAAAAACTTCCAAGTGCAGAAGTTCATTTAGAAAATGAAATATTAACATACTGAGAAACTTCGCTTAGATGATTTGGCATATCTCCTTGCTATAATTTTTTTTGTTTGCCGAGACTAAAAGTTTTTCCTTACTATTTCTATTGGACTTCAGTTTCCAGAGCATTATCAGGTTTCCCACTAGCCACCTTTATGCCCCGAAACCTTAGATCAAATACCTCTATTCAGCCTTGATTTAATTCAATAACTCAACAGTTTTCCAAACTTCAAGTTACAGAACCTGCAATCACATTACTCAGTGGATCCACAAACATCCCCTACTGTGGCTATTGACAAAAGATATTCTTACTTTTCTTCATGAATCTCAACTAATAGAGTAACTGAATGTCACAATATGAATCTTACTTGTGATTCCAATCTGACTATCTAAGAATGTCGATCGCATGCATTTTAGCAACAGATTCATGAACTCAATTGTAAAATTCAAATTAGAAAGAACACCACCACATGCAAAGCTCCTTTACAACAACTATAACACAAAAAACTGGTACCGTTCTTCCACCAAGTTCCTATGAATAGGACTGTTCTCTTGGAATTTCATGGAAACCTCTTTATCTGATTCTTACTGATTACAAACGTACAATGTTTACAATTCATCTCATGCACATTTCTTAAACATTGTTTTAACTACTTTAACTATTGTTTCAGGATTCATTAAAAAAATTGATGATTCCAACATATAATGAAAAATAATAAAAACAATTTGTATATTTCTTGAGTCAATCAATTTGCACTAAATAAAAATATCCTCTCCTTGTATGAGCTCATATTTTTAAGATCATTTTTGTAATTTTTCTCCTTGTCAAGCTTATATCAGAATCAAAGATGCAAACAAGTCTGCATGTAATAATAAAATGAGCAGCAATATCCTAATTCCTAATTGAGATAGTGTTTTGTTATCTAAAACATAAAGAAACAAAAGAAAGCACAACAAAACAACATTAGTTGGATGAAACCCAGATCAATAATTATAAGCATCTGTTCTAGTAATTTTGATGCTATTCTAGTAATAATAAAATGAGCAGCAATATCCTAATTCCTAATTGAGATAGTGTTTTGTTATCTAAAACATAAAGAAACAAAAGAAAGCACAACAAAACAACACATTAGTTGGATGAAACCCAGATCAATAATTATAAGCATCTGTTCTAGTAATTTTGATGCTATTCTTAAAACTTTTAGCGTATTTGTTCAAAATTGGAATTTAACATTACCTCAGGTGTGAGAATGATGGATCGATTCAAGTATGTTGCCCAAGACCGAAACAAGTGAGCACCAGCTCCACTGTATTAGTAATGACAGAAAGAACATAAATTACTATGAGAAACACTATGATTATCATTGAGACAACAATAACTTTTACAGGTCATTAAATAGTGCAACATAATTATTTTTGGAGAAAGAAGATGGCCCTACCATTTCACTGGTGATTGATAAGCTATGACAATTGTTAAACTGAGGGGTTTCATCATGCAAAGGGAAGTCTAAGATCTCTCATCTCATGTTTTGTGGATGATACATTATCATACTTGAAGGAGATGAACAAATTGTTATTTCCAACAGTAATCATTTCTGAAACTTTTATTAGTATTCAGTCCTAGGTTATTAGTACAAAAGTGAGGCCATTGCTATCAACATGGATTACATGGTGTTGGAGCAGTTCACAAGCAATGTAGGTTGGTCACTGGGAGCTTGGCCTTACTGAGGTCTTTCTCTAGAAGAGAATCCTCTTAACAATGTGCTACAGAGTCCTGCCTTAGCAAAAAATTCCAAAAGCATTAATGGTTTAGCAGAACGATTTTCATTATCAAGGAGGCAGATTACTTTTAATTCAGTCGATGATGAACACCAACCCCACTTACTTCTCCTCATTTTAAAAATCCCTATCAATGTCAAAAACAAACTTAGAAGAGGATTCTTTGCTTGCATTCAATGTGACCGAAAAACGATCGATCTTGCACATTATTGCATTCTTTGTTTGTAGGATCAGAAAACTTTTGATAATTCTTTTTTCATAGTCACTTTTCCGGTAGAATTTGGAAGGAATGGGAGGCATTCACAGAGGAGAAACTCAGAACGAAACTGCCACAAAGATTTGTTCAGCACATCTTCTCATCCTTCAACTTTGGATATGAAATTCTAAGGATTGCTTTTTTATGCAACTATGTGGTTGGTCTGGTTGGAGAAGAGCGATAGGAAATGTGACCCAACACAATTTGAAGTTATCAAAGTTAGTTCCCTCAAATAGTATAGCTTTAAACAAACTTGCAAATGGTTATAGCCTATGTTGCCTGCACTCAATTATAGGTGTCTGATACGAGTACATATTGAGAGATCCGACTTTATTTTCATATACTAGGATATGGGAATTCTGCTATACTATATATTGTCTTTCCTTTTATTTTTCTTTTATTTTATTTATTTATTTATTTATTTATTTATTTATTTATTTTGCTCATTTATTGCCTATTTCATTCGCCCGTTTAGTGAATCTCACCTATTAGTCAATATTTTCTTGCATGCTATCTTCCCATTGCAAAATCTGCAGAGTAACATTCTAAAATTTCAAGTATCCAATACGTATCTTATATCCATGTCTTCTCATAAAGTATTAGACATGAGTAAGTAGAGTTAAATTAAAGGGTCTAGGTAACATAAGTTTTATATATTTGTGATTGGTAGCATGCTCAAGGCAATACGTAGTAATAATATTTTGTACTCGTCTCAATTTGGATTAGGAGAACTTCTTGTCATCACAATCTTTGTAATGCATAATCCTTTTATTAAATGCATATTTTGTTACACCAAAAAAAAAATGTAAACTATGCTATTTTTAAAAGATGAAAAGTCCACCTGGGAAAGATGAATATATGATTACGACCACCTGATATTCGAAAGTATGGCATTTGACTCAGCACCTGAAAGAAGATGCATTTTAATCAAAATGTCAATCGGCCATCCATGAAAACAATAATAGCACCAACTCAAGATAAGGAACATGTAGAACAAGAAAGCCAATCAAGCCATCTACTTAGATGTTCCTACCTACTGAGTTATTGTAAGGGGCTGCCTTTCTTTCTTTTTTTTTTCAATAAAAGACAACAAGTTCATCCGGCCGCTTATCAGAACTCCATGTCTAAATTCATTTTGTTTATTATTTGTAGAGTAGTTTAGTTTAGGTTGTATGTTTTCACCTTTGCTAGATGATTCCAAACTAAAAGAAGTTGGTGTTACATAATACAGCAAACTCATGGTTTCCATACAGTAAAAGTTGCAATCCCAGGCAACCTGAGACTTCATCATGAATTTATGATGCAAGAAGTGATCTAGGAAGTTATAATGATCAAATAAATCTACTTCCTTTAATTTTGTCTTTTTTTATTTTCTGTATTTTGATTGGAACCATATGAAAAAGGAGAGTTGCACCACTGAGACATGCCAAGCCTGAAACACTTAATTGGATAGAAAGCCATTACTCATAACCAATGACATTATGAGACAAGTCCATGCCATAAGATATAAAAATAAAGTAAAGAAGTTCATCAAAATCAAATAAAGTAAAACGTTACTTTCACATATGTCTGGTTTATCTCCTTGTCATTAAGACCTCCCATCATCCGAACACATTTAACATAAGCAGGAACAAAGAAGAGATCTGCTTCCTCTTTCTTCGTTGTCCGAAACCTTGATGCCAGAAGTAATTTGTGGATCTTAACCTAAAAATAAAGAATAAAAAAAAGCACAGAAACATGACATTATTTTATTTTCGCCCTAACCAGACTCAACGAAGTCAAATTCAAAACAGAATTTTACAATCGAGTAAAATAAATAAATGAACTTTAAAATCACTTAGTCAAGCTAAACCTCCAATTCAGTAATAAATTTACACTACATCCAAAATTGTACTCGAGCAAACTCAAGAACATCAAATTCAACGCGGACGAGTTCTTTTTAAGAAAAAAAAAAACAAATAGAGAATCTTTCAATTAAGATAAACCTCCAATTCATTATGACGATAACCCAAATTGTCTTCAGTGTAAACAACAAAATCACACCAAATGCTCACCTGAGTTCCCCATTGGCCTTTGACGCAAGAATCAGTAGAGATCTTTCCATCTCTACCATACATCAACTCCTTCAATCCGTCAATCTCCGCCTCATCATAGACGTAGATCTTCAAAGAAAGATGAGATCCGTAACCCCTCTCCGGCCAGGAAACCGGTCTCCCCTGGCCGCGGATAGAGAGATGTCGGAACGAAGAAGACGGCGATTGCAACGACGAGGGAGACGACGATGTGTAGTTGCAAGAAGTGAATGAATGGTCGAAGGCCCTGGTGAGGAAGAAGGTTGCAGCGATGATGGCTAGGGCACCAATCTGGTGCGTTCTGGTGCAATGAGTAGTAGTAGTAGTAGCAGTGGCAGAAGTGAAAGATGATCTGTTTTTGTGGTATAAGCTTCCCATTCTTGCTCGAAGTGGATGTTGAAGAGGAAGCCAAAATGAAGGTGCAGCAGAGCTAATTTTTAAGAATGAAGATGCCAAGTGAAAAATGAAATACTCTCACTTCACACTCCAGATTAATTTTATTTATTATTTTTGGGCTTATACTTCCTTTAATTATTTTGGAATATTGGCCTACAAATGGTGGGTAAATTGAATTCGAAATCGTCACACCTTCAAAAGCCAACCAAATGCATTTTTCAAATAAAAAAAAAAAATATATATATATATATATATATATAAGAATCAAATCATAGTACTTGAAGTATTAATTTATTTAAAATATTTTCCTTAATTTCATTATTATAAGTGATGAGGAAAATCAGAAATGCTAATAATTTTATGACCTAAACCCCTATTTATCAACCGTGGGGAACTACTACTCGGTCGGGGGAGGGGAAAAGGCTTGGGCCTACCTATCTCGATAGGGCCCCAACAAGGAATAGGAGCTGTTGAGAGGTTTCATATTGTCGAGCCGAAGGGCAGCACTTCTGTATGTGATCATAGTATGTCACGTCGTCTCGTCCTCCGAGTTTTGTTTTTCATTGAAGTAAGAGGTCTTAGGTGTTGGGTTTCCTACTTTGGCGCTATGCTTGTTTTAATCCCAAATGCTAAGGAGAACGGCATTTCCTTATGGCAATCCTTATCATCTTTTGGTAAGACTACAGTTCTTGTGAAAGTTTTTTAACCTATACTTATTTCTATGTTTTAATTTTGGTGCTCAAGGTATGCTTGATGACCTTGCTAACTAGCTCTGGTTGTATGTTTTAATTTTGGTCTTCAAGATATGGTTGATGGCCCTGTTGACTAGCTAGAGTTGTCTATTGGAGTAGGGATGAGCTCAAGTAGAAACAAAATCTTGAATCCCCAAGTTTACGCACAATTTCTTCAACTTGGCATTATCAAATTACTTATCATTATTGAAGATGATGGAATGGGACACTATAAATCTCGGAGTTTTTTTTAAATAATATTAAAAAATAAATTATTTTTAAAATACCAAACATCTTAAAGTTATTTTCAATATACCCAAGTTTAAATAGTGACATGCCACATGTGTGCCACATGTGTATCCACGTGGCAATTGCATGAGCTCCACCTAGGAAAAAGAAAAAACGCCTCCTGTTGCTATGTACTGGAGGCGTTTTTTGTAAAAA
>JAJIYU010014655.1:0-13096 GCA_030144865.1 Tinospora cordifolia
TTATTAAAGAAAAACGATGTAACCTCAATTGATTTTATCTAATTCAAAAGAATAATTGCGAGTTTGTGCTACTTAACTTGCAAAAGGCTAGATATTGAGTAGGGAAGGAAACACGTTGATAGGAAGAATATATCTCGATATGTCCTTTATTATGACTTCAATACATTTTCTTGGTCTTCAAAGAAGTAGTCTATTATTGTATTGTCTACATATGAAGTTAAGTTTGTTGTTATTAATTCCAGTGCTTGTTAAGCCATTTGGTTAAGAAATATTTTATAATAAATTGATATATCTGTTGATGGATATACCTATCTATGTGTACACATATTGATATGTGATATTGCTTCTAGTACAATTAGGAGTAGCATAAAGAAAGTGAGTTATTTTATTGTATGTATGAAGATCATTATTTACCGATGCTTTAAACATATATATATGAAAAATGTACTCGATGTGTGCAAGACGTAGATTAGGAGAGAAATAATGTAATTTAGATAACTTAACCTATGAGGAATATTGAATTGTAATTTAACTTATTAACTAGAGTTTGAGTAAAGCTTAAAATAGATAGTTTCAATTTGTGTTAAAGTAAGATTACTTATTTTATTAAGTTTAAAAGTGCTCAGAAATTAGACTGTAATGTTTATAAATATACCTTTATAATATGCACAAGAAATAAAAGTTTACGAGAAATAAAGTTCAAAGAGAATTTTATCATCTAACAAGGGGCACTGGAAAGATGATGACTATGAACATTTTAGAGAAAAACCAAAGGCTGGTGAATTTCCCTTAAATTCCTTTTAGGCAAAGGCAACATCTCTTTTAACACTTGCATACAAAAGTGAGGATCCTTGGTTGGGCTGAGAGTGGGCTTAGCATCCTTGCACATTTTGTGAGCTATAGGACTTGGTGCACACAATAGATGTGGAAGTGCTTTCTATTGCTGAGGCTAGGCTGGTGGAGGCAAAAGATTAAAAGACTAATATTATTGTCATCAGGGGATACGAACACACAGGTCAAGTACTATGGTTAGCTGTGGAGGCCAACTAGCATTTGATGGGAATTGTTGTGAAAGTTGAACGACATGCAGGAAGTTCCTTGGGTTCTAGTTGGGTGACTTCAATGGAATCGTTTCTCCAAATGAGAAGAGGGAAGGTGCTTGGAAAGCCAACCAGTCAAATGGATGAGTCCAAGAATGCCATAGATGAGTATAATCTCCAAGACTTAATAGTCGAAAATGTGAATTGCATGTGAAGGAAATAATAGATAGAGCTCTCTATAATAAAGCCTAGTTTCAGAAATTCAGACCCAATACAATGGAGAGATTGCAGTCCTCCAGCAGTCCAAGGTTCGGAAGAAGACTATGATTGAAGCAATGTCTGTGTTGGGTGCGTGAATTGCCAAGTTATTTTCCTTGCTCTCCTATTTCTATCACTACTGACTTGAGATCTTCATTTACTTATTTTATTGAAATAATAATTTTCATTTTAGTAGATTAAAAAAAGTTACTTTACCACTCCAATTTTATTTTTGTTATAGGAAAATAAAGACAAAAGTAAAATTTTAATTGAGTTTAGTTGGATTGCAAATTTTACTTTGGAAAAATGAAAATGAGTCACAAATTAACTAGGGCTATCTATAAAAACAAAATGATAATTTTAGAGACACATTAGATGACATGACAAGGCGTTGATACATCGAAATTGGGCAAGTTGGTCAAGGACGGTAAGAAAACAGATGATCAGATGGGATGACCCCATCTGGTGTTAAAAGCGAGAGATTGAGGGCCACGTGTCACTTTCGCTAGAATGCGCATGGTGGGCACACGATATGGCTGGCAGATTGCCAGGTGGAAGCCATGGTGGTTAGGAGCAGAGACCAGCTCTGTTAAAAATAAATAAATAAAAATAGAAAAATATAAAATGCTAAAATAAAATAGGGTCTCTGCGTGAGAGGGCTTTATAGTCTTTTCGCTTCTTCTTCCTCCTTCCTCTCCGTTCCTCTCCGTCCCTCTCCTCTCGCTCTCTCTCTCTATCCTTCCTTCACACGCACTTTCTCTCTCTACTGTAATTCTCGAGTTCACTCTCTTTCTGTAAAGCCGAGTTTCTCTTTCTCTCTCTCTAGGGATTTGTTTAGTTGACCAAAGAGATTGAAATTGTTGAACTACTCCTTTTGCTTTTAGTTTCACCGTCTGTTTTCCCAAAATCTCCTCAAACTTCCCTACTAATTCCCTCCAAATCCCAAGTCTTTGGCTAGGGTTTTTTGTTATTTTTTTTGTAGCATATCTCAGAACAAAATCGAAATCTTTCTCTGGAGCAGCAGGAGTGAGTAGGAACGATGGGGATTTTCTGTTTTTAGTCGTTCCTGTAAAAAAAGGTGTGTTTTTTTCTTTTACGGTTTTTACACTGATTTGGGTTTCTAGGTTTTCTTTTTTGATCTGTCGAGCAAATTGAAATCTTCTTAAAGCTCTTTTTTTTAATTTTTTTCAATTTTGCTTTTAGTTACTGAATCGCTAGAATTTTATGATTGCGTTTGGAATTGAAAAAGTTTATTTGCTTGAAGGGAGTTTTGGAGGTTTAGGGTGGTTGTTTTAGGTAAGTGTGAAAAAAGGGTGTGCATAATACAGGGAAAAAACACGTTGTTGTAGCTGAAAAATTGGGGTTAGTGTAGGTTTCCTGCTAATAGAACTTTTAGTAGTCCTAATTTTAGGAGTTACCTTTGGTTTGACTTGTTTGTCGTCTTGGTTATCGTCTACGAGCTTGGTAGGTGACTGGGTTTTTCATTTTTATTTTTTGGTGATAAAATCATCGTTGCCTATGTTTATTTGTTCAGATCTCTTCAATTTATCAATTGGGTTGCCTGCTTTATGTTGTTTAGGTCAAGGCCTTCATGTAGGAGCTCAGGAGGGAACTTCTTGTTGTTGAAATATCTGTAGAAATATTAACAAGCACAAAGTAATTATTGGAATTGGGTGGAGTTGTGCCGTAAATCTCTTTCTGATACAACAATTTTTCTGAGAACCTGTATAATTAGGTCTGGGATGTGTAGTTTGCTTGTTGGAAAGTTCTACTCTTTGGTTGCTTGTGACTTCCCAAGTGCACTTTCTTCTTAGTAACTTTAATCCTTCGACTATGCTATATTGCTCTTGTTTGAGTTTTAGGGTAATATTCTTTACCTTTTAAGTTTTTACCATATTTGGTGGTCTCAAGATTCATACTTAAGATATGCTTTGAGGGACAAATATCACTATCAAACATCATAAATATCCTTTTTGGGAACCTCATTGATAAAAAAAAGCAACTCACTGAGTGAATCTCCTTGAGTATTTTATTTTCGTATTGCCTGGTTGGTTTAATTGTTTGGTATTAGTTAGGAAAGGACTCCTATTAAAGGTTGGAGAGTGTTTCCTTGAGGTACATGTATTTGTCGAGTTTAAATTTGTAAATTTCTATATTTTTGGTTGCCCTAGGTCCAGTTAGGCCATTTGAGTAGACCAAGAATGAAACAAAGGCTGAATTGGTCGTATTGTTCTGTAGCTTAGCATGCTTCAGCATTGAAAGAATGAATGATGTGTTTTAAAAATGTCTCTTTGAGATAATGTTGTGGAGGTGCTAGTGGAAAGTATTAATGCCATGGCATCCGCCGTTGAATTTTAAATTGTTGGCTTTCCAGGCTTTAAACGCAGATGTGAATTCATTTCAAATGGAAGCCAATGAAACTCAAGAAGAAATGGAGAAATCACAAAGGGATGTTCTTAAGGGGAGATGGTGGTCTTTTTTTGTGAAAATTTATGATTGAGTTTTTAGCAAAAAGTCAACTGAGTTCTTTGCTTTCTCATTGAAGTTTTATTTTATTTACTATTATTTTTGTTTTTATTTTTTTGGTATTCACAATCTAACTTCAATTTGTTAGAATCCCCCCACCACCTACAAAAGAAAGTAATAAATTATGTTTTTCTTCGTTTATATGCTTCTAGGTTTCTTATTGAAAATTGAGCTCTTGGTTTAGATTTTCCAAAATTGAAGAACAAATAGAAGCTTTTGTATGCATTTTTCTAGTACATTTGTCCGAATGCTTGATGTGGTGTACAAAGATCTATTACTTGACTCAATTTTATCTTTCCTTATTGTAACAATCATTTAGGAGATTTACTTACCGAAGAAACATAGATGAATGTGAAAAGTCAGCGGAAAATTTAAACAATTTATAAAACAAAGTCAGGCCCTCTTCAAGGTGAAATTCTGCTATAAGGTGTCAATACCGATGAAGAAAAAAGACAAGTAATCCACTTTCAAGGAAAAGAAACTAATAGTCTATTAGAGTGAGCTGCCCAGTGGGAAAATGGATCTATTATGAAATATTTATGGTGGTTCATTTGGGAACTTACTGCAGTCTGAAATATTTATGATTTTTCCTTTTTGAGGTTGGTTCGTGAGCTGGTGCTATCCATATTACTATGATTGCTTGATCTCTGATGGAAGATGAAAGTGTAGTCAGGACTTTGGAGAGGGCTTAGTTGAGTTGAGTTGAGAGTTAACAGAAGATAAATCCCTGTTATGTATGAATGCTAATAAATTAGTCATACTTAAAACGTTTTTATTAGGAATCCTTCTGTTATCTATAAGATATTCCTTACGCAGTTGAAACTATGCAATGAAATGAAAGTAGCAGCTGTTTTTACTTGCTTGATTTAGACATGATCATTCTTCTTTGTTTGTTAGACTATTTAATGTAGGCCCTCCACCACCTGCGTTAGTTATGGCAGTGTAGCAAAAGGGAAAAGTAGGGGATTTGTTATGTTGAAAAACTTACTGAAGGCATTAGCAGGAACGATATCAAAGAAAACTTTTAATGGTCACATGTAATCCATTTTCATAACAAGATAGCCAATAAAAATGCAAAAATAAATTCATGTTAAAATGTACACCTTCCACCTCTCCAAAAAAAAAAAAAAAAAAACAATCTCCTCTGCCCCTTTCCACTCCTTCAAACAATAAATAAAGAAGAAGAAGAAGAAAGTTTCGAATTTTTCAAAATAATACTCTATGTTTCCCATAACCCTTGCAACCTCATTGTTGTATTATCTAAGTTTAAAGCCTTAGCATTTCTCATTTCCTTAATTTAGTCTTACTTCAAGCAGCCTTATTCTGATTATTTTCACAGGTCAACTTTCTTTTTCTTACTTCGGATTAACCTTTTAATCGGTGTTCATCCCCCTCTACAAAATATTGATTTATTATTATGGGGTCATAGGCTCCAGTAAAATCTAATACGGTCAGTTCAACATCATTCATACCTTCCAATATGTGTCTTCTATGCACCATGGCATAGTTCACCCTCTCTTCAGCTATATTTCCATCAAAGTTCTGTTATATATAATGTTAGAAGTACTTCTTATGTACATCACATACTTATTCCTTGTCACTTGTATTATCTGAGCACTCTAATTCGAATGAGGTAATTTTAGCAAACATCTTAAAAGCATGAGTTGGAAAGAAAAAAAATGTGAGGATCATTGTTTTCAAAAAAAAAAAAAAAAGAATTTCTATTGCAAAAAATACTATCCTTGTGATCTTCCCTATGAGACGATCCTATATGGTTCGTACATCCTCCCGTGTTTCAAAAACGTGTGCGTTTGTGTTGTTTGTTTCAGTTTCTATTGCAAAAAATACTCCCATATCGAAAAAATTACGGGTTGGATTGTTAACTCATAAATCGGTGATGTTCCCTCAAAAGGTAGGTACCCTTTTGGGTGGAATTAATTGGTCCCTGTGAGACGATCCTATATGGTTCGTACATCCTCCCGTGTTTCAAAAACGTGTGCATGTGTGTTGTTTGTTTCAATTTCTATTGTAAAAAAAAAAAAAAAAGAAGGAAGACCTTTTTTCCTCATTTTTTAAACTGAGGTTGTAATTACTAAACAATTACTAAAACAACTTAAACTTAAAAAAGGCAGCAAAAGCAGTTGTTGCTCAAGCAAATCTTGCATATGATTCATAAACAAAATATTTACATTTTGATACCTACGTATGCGATAGATACCTCAGCATCTGATATATTTCCTAGAACTTGGTGTTCTTATGTGCTTATTCAAGTCATAAAGTTGTTTCCTTTTTTGGTTTTCTAATTTAATGAGTAGGGGAAATCTTGTTGCCTTATGTGATTGTGTCAACCATCTTTTAAGTTTACGCCTTCTTAGAAAAGGAAAAGAACATATTCCATTTGAGAACCCTTGATCCTTTGTTTTAGAAATTGAAGTACAGGTTTTGCAGATTCTTATTTGCACAAATGGTACTTCGAGCTTGGAACAAGTATTAGGAAATGACCAATTTTTGTAGCATATCTGGTCAAACAGGTTGTTTGGATTTTAGAACCTCAAATTAATGATGTGGCTGTACTAACTGTATGACATATATGGGCCAAGTGCTTGTGATGTGACTGCATGCAATGGATGAGACTTAATGAGACAATGTTGTTTCAGTCACAAGTACTTTTAATGGTTGGAGTAGCCACAGCTATTGAGTATTTAACTCAATCTGTCACTGGTAGTTGGATACTGTTGAGTTTTTGTTGGAGTCCTCATCACATGGTGTCAGATTTAAGAGTTTTAACTGTAGTGGCATTTTAGTATCAAGTAAGAACCTTCTATTTCGATGTAAACTTAAACTTCGTCTCTAAATCTGGTACAAATGTTGCTATAATTTATGCAGTTGACTTTGTCTTAGATTACCGTTTGAGCACCTGAGAGAAAAGAAGTCCCTATTAGCATTTTTTTTGGCCTTGAGAATGGCGTAGGTGCTTTCAAGTAATAATCAAAGGATGATAACTTATAGAGCTTATTATCATAATGTTTTATGGATTCATCCTTGGGTATAAGAAGTGATTTGGCTAAGACTGGTGAAACTGCAAAGAAGCTCCTATTAGCTTTTTGCCTAGAAATTGGCGTATGTAACTATTAGTAATAATGTGCAGGTGTTGACCAATATTGCGAAGCCACATCAACTTATTGTTTGTAGTTATACGCTTGATTTTTTATTGTTTTTCTTGTACCTCTTTCTTTGATCTTTATATTTATCTCTTTCATTTCTTGGTTTGTTGGTTTATCAAAATTATAGGCTGCAAGTCTTCTACTTAGGAGTGAGCATGGTTGGATGTCAATCATATTGTGTTCTTGTTGAAATTTCTACTGTCTTGGCAGCTTTCGGCTGGGTAACAGCTAATACTTGAGGAAGGGCTTTGATATTTAAGGCCATCTGATCAATCATTTTGGGCTTGCTTGAATGGTGGGTTTTGTTGAAGAGAGAAATTGAGTTGCTTATGCAGATTGTGACTTGGCAAATGGGGAAGAGGAGAATTCCACTATTAGAGTTTTGGGGAAGATAAATGAGATCAATATTAAGCATATTTTATATTTATAACCTTTTCTAGCCATATTCAATACTACTATCTTCCATAAGCGATTTGACCTGTACAAGTTGCAACAAAAAAGCAATTGCCAACAGGCACATAATTGGGCATGGTTTTGTGGATTAAGGAGGTTATGATTTCAACTCGAAACCTTCTCTTCAAGCTTTTCCAAATTCTTCGTAGTGGGTTGGCTTGTCTTACCCCTTGGGACTTTGAACTCTCAATTGTCAAATCGTACGAGAAGGATTTCATGGCTCAAAACAAAATGACACTTTAGTGGATCATATGTGTAACTAGGCAATGAATTTAAACCATGAGCATAATTTGTATCTCTTTGAGAAAAAGAAGAAGTATTTTATAGTATGTAAGAAAGAGTTCAAGGAGAAACCAGAGTATTAGCAATACGCCTGACTGGCAAAACCAAAAGTAAACAATTGATGGCTGCCATGTCGAGATAGAGCTACATTATATTCCCCTAGTTCATTAGCAGTAAAACCTTTCACAAGGCTTGAATGAGCCAATCAAGTAGAAGCCACAATGGCCTAATTGCTCTTCCAATTCCTATTCCAATCACTAATAGTACATTTTGTTCCACTGGCACTGTAAATGAGTACTCATCAAACAATCATTGATTCCTTTCAAACCAAATAGCCTAAATGAGATTGAAGTATGCTACTTAGTCAATTTCCTTAAACCTATCTGACTACCCATAAGATGACATAGCAAGAAACTGTTATTGACATTTTAATGAACAAGATGCTTTCCATCTGTGAAGGACCTTCAATTCTCCCCCACTGGCTTAGCAAACTCACAATGGAAAAATAAATGATCTCAATATTTGCCTACATGAAAGCATAGACAAACAATGTGATAAAAGCAAGGGAACAAACAAGTGGGACTGAAAAACCTCACTTGTGTTATGGGCCAATGGTTATCCTAAATCTTTACCTTTGAAGGCGCATGAGCTTTCCTTGTGTCCAAGGTGAGACTAATTGAATGATACAAGGAACAATTAAGTAGATGATTGAGGAAAGATGAACAAGAGTACAAACCGTTGTGGTCCAGAGACCAAGCAAATTTGTCAAGAGTGTCCATTGATAACCTAAGACTCTTCATTTTGAACTAAAGTGATCCTTGGTAGCTTTTATTTATAATGATTAAGAGCTCTAATGAAGTGGAACTCTAAAAGGGAATACCATCATGAGAAGTGGAAACAAGGAAAGAGATGTGATGGTTGCAAGAAGTAGACAATCTAACAAGGTGCAGGAAGAGAACATACAGGTTAGAATCACAATTCTATTTGTTGTCTCCAAAATGACGTTACCATTCTTAGGGAAATATGACCATTGAACTTGGATAAAGGATGAAATGAACTTATAGGAACTCCTACTGATATTGGGAGCAATGCTTGTAGAATGTGACTAATTATAGTGGCTATTAATGACCATAGCCCACAAGACATCTTGCTCTCTTTAAGAAACTATGGTTACTTCTAGGCCACTATAATTAGAGTTTATTATTCACTTGGATATTCTATATCTCAGGTCACCTTTGTCAACAAATTGTTGTAATGAAGGAAATTAGAGAATTTGTGCGCATGCTTTAAAAATTCTTTGAAACTCAATGAAACTTTTACGAATTATTTTTCTTTTTTACCACCAAAATACAAAATGGATGTAAAATAAAGAAAGCAAAATTTTACCAAAATAATTTAATAAAAATCAAAAAGTTCAGCCAAATTTGATATACTTCAACCAGAACTCCTACTTTTGAATTCAAAATGTGAAATTTTGACAAATTTTTCAATGAAATTCGACAAAGTTTGAAGCAATTCAACAAAATTCGATTAAACTTGATAGATAGGTAAAAAAATGTTTTTTTATTAATAGGAAACAAAGAAAAATACAAACTTAATTGCGTATTATTATTTTTTTTAAGAAGAAACTATATTATTAAAACTATGATAGGCTTTCAGATGAGAAATCTGAAAGCTAGAAACTACAAAGACTTCATCATCCAATATAGCAATATAAAAACTTAATTGCGTATTAATTTGAACTTCATCATCCAATATAGCAATATAAATTCTAAAAAATAATTTATCAAGCTAACCAATTATATAGTTCATAATACATGAGAAAAGAAAATGAGCAAAATAAACAAATAAAATAAAAATAAATTAATAGAGTTTTCAAAGTCATCTTCCTTTAGCTAAGTCTTACAATTAAGATTAAAAAACATGACATTTTAATAATAAACTAAAAAATTAAGTGGGTTAGAACTCAAACTAGCAAAGTAGAAGCTTGAAAAGCAAGCAATCATAAAATTAGATATCACAACAAAGAAAAAGAATTAAGGCAAAACCCACCATGACAAATTTAGCCATCCACATAACAAGATTGATTTTGTTAGGTCAGAATTTGATATAAATATGTATTAGAAGTTTTTATTTATTTTAGTTTTTAGCTTATACTGCAATAAATATAGAAACTTAAGCATATGTGCAAGAATTCTCTAAAATTTTCTAACATCTAAGAATTAGTTCTAATCAAGGAATAAAAATTCGACTTCGCCCCAAACTTCGACATTTGAAAATTATAATTAATTCGAAGAGTTCAAAAAATTCGAAAGAATTTTTGTAAAAATTTTTCAACTTAGAAAAATTCAAAAAAATATTATATAAATGTTAAAATATGCACAATTTCTATTAAAAATGTCGAAAACAAACATAATAAATACATTATACATATAATGATTTCGAATATATATATGTTAACATTAATAATGCTTAATACATCATGCTTGTTAACTTAAAATTATTAGAAAAAAGATAAAAACAAAAAAAAAAATTTATCGTCAAACTCTAATATGAACCATGATTTTCATTTATCGTTCTTCTCTTAGGCTTTTAGCTTATTTTTCATTTCTCTCTCTTCTCTCTATCATCTCTTCTTTAGGCATAGCTCATGCTTCTTTCTCTTGGATAGCCACTTGCCAATTATATATATCTCGCCTTAAATCTTCTTCATTTATAGAGAATGATTTTTTGTATAATCTTTATAATTTTACAGAAAAATCTTTGTGCACTACATAAATTTTTTCATAAAAAATGCTCCTTTTTACGACTTTTAAAAATTTTTTTCCACAAAAATCTTCAAAACTTCGATTTTAAGTGAAATTCATCGATTTTTTCGAAGATTTCAACGAAATTTTGTAATTTTATAATTACAAGTGAACTTCGTTTCGATTGGCAAAATTACCTAATTAATTCGGCTAATTTCGACGAAATTCGTCTAATTTTTATACTATAGTTCTAATTTTTAAGTGACCTAAGTCAAGTTAAAATTGAATTTTATCTTTTAATATTCATGATTCATTTATTCTTCTATGTGAATGTGTTCTAAATTTATGTTGCACATCATATCAAAATAAAAATGCTAATTCTTTAGGTCCATTTGTCCAGTTGAAGTTAATATTATGCCCAAATCCAGCCACAATTGATTGTGCATATTTTATCAAGTTTTCTTTATTTGGCAACCGTACAAATAAGTCTTAACCGAACAAAGCCTTTTTAACTACATCTTAACCAATGGTCAAATGCATTCTTAATAATATGCATTCAAGAATAGTGAACAAGCATTAGCAGAGAAACTATTCACAATTATATGCACTCTCATAAAAAATGCACAGAAATTGAGTTAGAGCATTTAGTCAAGAGTTGTATAGTAATGTTTTCAAGGATAAGACAAATACTTTCACCAAAGACAACCCTATTGCCTTGTTTTACCCTATTGTCTTGTTTTTACTTTGATTAATGTCATAGACCATTATTATAAGGTGAATCTTGTAAATTAGGTTTCAATTTGCAATAAACAGTTCTCCTATATATTAAAAAAAAAAATGAGTAAATGAGAATTTATGAGGGAAATTGGGAGATTCAATCTCTTTGAAAGCAAGGAAGACTTTTTTCATGTTCTGATTAAGGTACCTACAATTTTTTATTAGAACCCAAGAAAAGATATTTAAAATTGATTAGTATTTTTTGTGGTGAAATCTTAGTTGTTTTTTTTTTTTTTTAATTTTCAACGAGCATCATATACTTAAGATCTATAAATCTTACAATTCACAATTAATTCAGCTGCAATCAACCTGAGTTCTTAAGATGAATTTCAAGGGTTGGTGCTTCACAGAGTAGTTGAATAAAGATTTAAGATTCAAGTCTTACAAAATGAGTGATTTATAAGAATTTTGGAAAGTATTCAGTATGCTATTAACCATCCAAGAGGTACAATATGGGGAGTGGCTGTATGATTGGAGCTATATGATAAGCGATTATAAAAGCTCAAAGCTCCATTAGAGCTATATGTCAAGCTCTTTTGTTCTTTTGAATCTTTTCAATTTGTACTAATATGCATACACGTACATATTGCATTCATGTTTCTTGTCAGGGAAAAAAATTACAGTTTCAAGAGATCATGCTTTGACTTTGATATTAACTACTTCACACTTGATATGTTGATGTAAGAAATATTATTTACTTTTAGGAACCTTACCGTATGATTATAAGCATTTATCATAGAAAAGTATTGTTATCAACTAATTTTATAAGGATGTCTTCTTGAACAAAATTAATTTTTAGATATTAGTTATTCCATCAAATCATATTCTCAAGAATTTTGATATTGGAACCGAACAGTTTTTTTTTTTTTCCAAAAAAACAAAAACTGTAAAATTGCATATTAGTGTGAAGCTGTACTTGTATATTAGTACAAGTATGGTCGAATGGAGACCTCAGGTGGACATCTGAACTACTTGCCCAATGAGTACCCTTTGAACAATTTACAATGGTTCACCCAAGGAGAAGCAAGATAAAAGGACCAATCCCACTCTCCTACAAGACTTGTCTCTTTTTCTTCAAAAATGTGTTTATTTCTCTTATGCCAACCATAAAGACTATAACTCTCCAATAATCCATCAAAGATTTGGGACAAACATCTGTGTCTAAAAATGTCCAGGAGGAAATTGTGGGGAGATTGATTTACATGAAACTTCCCATCCATGTTAAATCATTTAGAAAAGTGACATTCAAGGAGCAAATGGGAGCTTATTTCCTCATGAGACTTGCATAGACAGCACCAATTAGATGACAATACCCAATTTTTGGATCTTTGCATCATATCGGCACTATTAAGTTATCCATGTGCATTGGTACATCATAGAAACTTGGCTTTAGGGCTAACATGAGCATTCCAGATAAACTGATGCGAGGTAGAAAGACTTGGTGCAACAATAGAAATGGATAATTAGGCGAGCAAGGAAAGTTTTAGAGGAAAAGCTTTCGGGCTAACATGTGCATTTGAAAATCACAATGCTTAGAATATCAAGAAGGGAGGTCGCCTATTGACTTTTCCTATCCAAAAGGGCCCTTCTAAGGTGTAGAAAACAAGGAGGACCATTATCTCTAGGGATGAAGAAATCATTGATTGGATGATTATGATCAGAGAAAACCCTGGAAATATTAGGGAAGAGGATGTTAAAGCTAGAGGTCTTGTACCAATTGTCTTCCCAAAATTGAAGATGTGACCATTACCAACTTTGAGACGGGATTTAGAATAAAATTTCATGAGGGAATGGATGAAGTTCCAAAAATAAACAATAATGAAGTATTATTATTATTATTATTATTATT
>JAJIYU010014656.1:0-13095 GCA_030144865.1 Tinospora cordifolia
AAGATAAAAAATCAGAAGATGATAATGTTTGAATTTCCAAATGCTACAATAAGTGGTTGTTGGGAACACTTAATATCTCTTTTAAGTTCTAATGAAATATGTGCCTACTCTCCACTCACCTTGCCCATGAAGGACCTCTCTCTTCAAAAAAAAATCTCAAAAACTTTGACTACCAAAGCTTCATATTGGAGCTCCACATTACCAATACCCAAACCCCGCTTCTCCCTCCTAGAAACCACATGGCATCCCACGAGACAACTTCTTGTTCTCCCCTCTTCCAAATCCCCCATCCCCCTCTTTTCCAAAGGACTCTTCTCATCAATCATGCAATCCTCCACGCCACCAATCTAGAAATCTTAAACATTGAAAGGTAGTATGTGGGGTAGCATCAAGCACATATTTAATCAACGTTAAGCATCCTCCTTTTAAGAGGAAGCTCCTTCTCCAACCATCAAGCCTACAGGACACTCTAGGAACGACTGAATCCTGTAATGATGAAGCAAACAGGAAAGAAAGAATAGTATATTCAAATCAACATGGTGATAAGCTTTTTCTGCATAGAGATTTCCAAAAGCTCATCTTTCTTCGGTTCTTTTTCAATGCATTCATTAGCTTTCAGAATCTCATCCAGGATTAACCAATAACAAACTAACACCTCCTGCATTATCAATACCATAAGTCTTATGAATAGTCTTGTAAGAATTATCCAAAAGCTAATAGGACAAATGTCAACAGTGCTTTAATTATCTTGTACTGCTGCAATCGAGTAGAGGTACGTGACTTGATTAGAGGTCCAACAACAATTTCATGGACGATTATCTTTTCTGGATAGATGAAAGTCCAAAAATTTGATCTAGTGAATACTAGATCGCATTCTGAAATCATGCATAAGCCATAAAGGACCAACAACAATCCTTGAAACATTATTTAAGGTACCGTCTGGCCTACACTATACCCCTCTTCATTCAAGTTTAAATGCCATTAGTGCACCTTACATTGTCAAGGTATTGTCCACATGCAGTTGCTCATGTAAATTACAATCATAGCAAAATAAACAGTAAAAATTATCAGAAGGGTCATACCTTGTCAAGAGTTTGAGTGGTAAGAACATATAGCGGAGGAGCCACCAGCTTTATTTTAACGGGACAATCATTGTTCCCAGCAGCCTCAGCTTTTCGCATTGCCTCCTGCAACCAAAATTTCAAAAGTACGAGCTAAGCCATGAATATCTAGAATGAGAATCTCATTAAATGAATGAAATAGTAATGAAAAGAATGAACTAAAGACCTTGATGTGGAGAACTCCATCAAACTGAAAACACTTCATTTCAATATCTGCACGAATCTTCAATGGTTGTGGGGTCATACGTCTCTTAATGTTCTTTATCAGTGCATCTTTTACCTCCTCTGACATAGCAGGTACCACCTTAGTCACCTGTAAGATCAGGAAGAATTTGAAGAGTGTAGAACATCAGTGAAAAGAGAAAGCCACTTAAAGAATTTATCACAATTTGCAAATGCCAGCATTACCTCTTGCCCATCAGGACCCACTTCTTTTATTTCACGAGTGAGAGAGTTTAGGATGGAATCAGGATCAGTCACAATTAACTTGAATGCCTGGTCAAGAACTCAAGAGAAAAAGAAATTTGCAGTCATAAGCTACAAGCAAACAAACCTTGAAATTGTGGTCCACGTTACCTCAAAAGCATGCCCATATTTCCTGTACAGAGGCCACCCAACATGGATGTATAGATCCTGCAACAAAGGCTTTCATTTAGAACAGAGTATGTGATAGCAAAAACTGTATTACTACACCGGCATTGCCAAAACATTGCTATGGTACCAACATGAAGCAAAACCTCAAACTGACACCATGAAGAAAAGAACAATGAAAGAATTTCAATACAAAGCAACTCGTTATCAATTGTACTAAAAAAAAATTACAAGAGTAGGTGATCTATTAATGATACACAATTCACTCATCAAAACTCATAAACACAGCATGGATTCAAAATAGGACAATTTTCAGTTTATTTTTAGGCCATGGAAGTGAGATACTACTAGTAAGAACAACTATCCAAGACATTCATCCACTATCAACTGGACCATTTTCTGCCTACATAAGTCAGCCACATAAACAACTTCCTCACCCCCCACTCAATCAAGGGATAAGTTGACTCTAGACATCCTAGCCTTTACCTAGTCTATTTTACAAGATTCATAGCATAGTTGATATGACAAAGTTTTATTGGTTATCAATTCTCCTTCTTTATCTAAACTATAGACAAACTATATCTAAAGAAATTATGTTTAGCACTAAAACAAAAATATATACACTACCTGTATCATGTGTCATATATCTTTTTTTTTTTTTTTGATAGTAGACATTTTATAAATTTGGACGAGCTGTCCAAAAAAGAAACAAAAAGATACAACTGCAAATAGAAGACCCTTCACAACCCAAGGACCAACTATCTTAAATACAAAATTGACGCCCACTGCGTCACCCACTCACTGAAAGAGTAGCCTAAACCTAGATTACTAATGGAGACCCACATTGCAAACAAAATGTGAGATCTCTCTCTTACGATGGTTACATTAATATCCGAATTCTTGAAAATACATCTGTTTCTCGCCTCCCACAACGCAGCCCATATAGCAAAAGTGATCAACAACCAATAGCTTCGCAGATGAACCAGCTAATCTGCTATCCATGCATGAACATTTGAGCTATTAGGGGGACGAGGCATAACTGATAAATCCTGCTGCCAGTGACTCCTAGGGCATTATGACATCAACAAAAATATTATATCGTTCTAAAGTTTTTAACAAGTTTAAATCATCCAAGTTCACGTCTAAGAGTTCAACTTAATAACATGTCAATTGAATTGGAATAATAAATATAAAATGCGTGATAATAGACTGTAAGATAGGCAATGCATGTTTTTTCAGTTTTGCGAGAAGTTTGTGAAACATCGGTTATAAGCATTGTTTTAAAGATCGCACTATGTGTACACCTCAACAAGCAGCTCAATGCAAGGTGCACCATAAGTGCCTTGAGGCTTACATACTTGCACTTGCAACACTTCAATTCTCACATTAAATTCACAACTATAGCTCTTAAATTTGAAACAATAAACTAAATAGATGGCTTTTCAATAACACATGAAAACACTTGGGTTATCTAAAATATTTTGATAGAGATAACTAGGCATGTACACCAGTTGGGTTGAGTAGGTCGGGTGGCAGTGGACTGAACCTGATGCCACCCAACCTCTCTGGTTCTTAGAGGCCAACCTGACTGACCTAAGGTCAGGTCAAGACAATCAGGTTGGTCAGGTTAATTGTATTTTTTTATTTTTAATCTCAAAAAAAAAATAGTATGAGAAAGTATGGAGTGTGTGTGTGTGTGTAAGAGAGAGAGAGAGAGAGAGAGAGAGAGAGAGAGAGAGAGGTGAGTTGCAGAAACTAGAGAAGAGAAGAAGAAAAAAAGAGATAAGAGAAGGGATATTTGTTCAGAGGGAGAAGAAGAGGAGAAAAAGAAAAAGGAAAGGAAACGAAGAAGGAAATAAAAAGAGGGAATAGTTGAAGAGGAGAAGAAGAAGAAGAATAAGAAGAAGAAGAGAGTTGCAGAAGAGGAGAAAAACCAGAGAAAAGAAGAGGAAAAAAAGAAATTTAAAAAAGAGCTTAGATGGGGGGCAGCATAGCAGCAAAAATCTGAAAAAGGAAGTGAAGAGAAGGAGAAGAGAAGGAAGAAGGGAGGAGGAGCATGCAGCACAGCAGCAAAAATATGAAAGAGAAATTAAAGAGAAGGATAATATAAAAAAAAAAAAAAAAAGATAAGAAGGGAGGGGAACTGTTAGATAGAGAGAGAATAAGAGAGAGAAAAATGTGAAAAGATGGAAGAGTGAAGAAGAAGAAAAGAAAGTGAAAAGACCAGAAAAAGATTGATGAAGTAAGTGAGCACAAAAAAAGAGATATTATGAAAAAAGAAAAGACAAAAGAAAAAAACATAAGACATGGGGTTTAAGAATTAGGCCATTGAGTCGGGTCGGGTTGGGTCGAACCCGACTTTTTTAGTCAATACCCATTACCTAACTCGATTTGGTAAGGTTTTCAAAAATTTTACCCGACCAACCCAATTTTTATGTCAAACCCAACCCAAATTGGTCAGGTTAATCAGGTCATGTACACCCTTAGAGATAACTAAGATTTATGAATATTAACATCAATATCAAAAATCATAATCATGAGAAATCAAACCTAGGAAGGCTGGAAGTGGAGGAAACTATTAGCAAATATATGAAAAAGAAAGCTGTTTACACAACCAATAGCATGAAACATGTTGAGATATGCATTGCCTACCAACACCATTGAAGTAGTTTGTACAAGACTTCAACAATTGGGAGGAGTGTGCGGGAGTAAGAAAGCTAGTATAGGGAAGGCCCATGTGAAAGATTTCGAATCCACTGCCACTAGAATAGCTCAAACTAACAAAGCAAGTGATCAAAATATGATTTTTCTTTGGTGCGGCCACAAAGTAGCATTTTCCATCGCCTAGGTGGTTGCCAAGGCTCAATGCTAGGCAGGCAATGGGAGTAGTGTAAATATTTAAGAAGTTAAAGAAGAATCTAATCATTTGGGGAAAAAAAAATCTTTAAAAACAAACCCCCTTCCTTTTAATGGTGAACCCTTGAACCTTTCCCTTGTTGACCATACACTTATCATTTGCTTTGGCCCAAAAACACCGTCAACACCTCTAGCAACAAATATCAATCCTCCAGCAACCCTCCAAGCTCCAATAACTATCCAACGTTTATTTTTCATTTGACACATGGGAAAGTTTTTTATTTCAATGAATCACTTGAATAATGTGTATTTGGCATGAATAATGTTTTGTGGACATGATTGTAATTAATATAAAGTATTTGTTATCATCTCATGAAAATTTAACATTACTTACAGTACACAACTAGATACAAACAATTATGTATATGATAGGGAACTGTAAATAATTAATCAATTCAAAGGACCTATAAGCAAATACGTTTATCACCAAGGCTATGCCATCGCAAATCTCCTAGAGATCTCCTTGGCACCTTGAAAACATAGCTACGTTAGAAGGGATAACCAGCTGGAGAAGAGCAATCAAACCCAACAACCTCAAGCATAAAGGAATTGTAGCTTGACCCATATGGCAAGTAGACCAAGATATTGTGCCTGATAAAATACCATCATGAGTCCATATGTGAACGTACAAGCATGTCAGGGATGGGGCTTTGTGTTGAGGAACAAGAGGGCAATTAGAACTTCTAAGACTTTTAAGCACTTTGCCAATGACCCAACAAAACCTCCTTACCTACTTTCTCATATCAAAGATAATAGCTTCTAGCCCAAAAGCAAGAGAAAAGAGTTTATAAGTAAAACTTTAATAATGCCCCTAAATAAGCTCACCCACCCCTAGTCCAACAGAAAACAACTGACCTCAATTTTGATTCTCTATCCACAATATTGGGAGTCATTCTTTACATCTATCATTAGTCATTACTATGGATTGTTACTATGTTACTTTCCTTGAATAGCGCAACTAGAAGTCTTCATTATATGTTCCCAAGAACCCCTAACCCTCATCTTGACTTGAGCCAAGAAGCCTTCTCCTTTTTATTTGACGAAGATTCACCATGGAAAGAAGACAACATGCCTTGGCTGAGCCCAAGCATTTCAGGATCTTCTATTTATTTCCAAATTCCAATCAAGTAATGAAAATCAGACAAAACTTATTGAGTTTTTGACGAATGCAAAAGTTCAAAAGAGTTAAACTTTGAAACTGCACCATTAGTCAATCTTCAGCTTCACTAATCACTATATTTTTCAAAATTGCAAAAAATCCATAAAATATTTGAAAATATCAATAAATTTGACAGAAGTTAATTTTTCCTGATTCAAAAATGCAACAATTAGATCAAAATTGTCCAATGTAATTCGATGAAATTCTAGAAAATTTCAGAAAACATGATAAAGAACACACCAGATTTTATTTCACCTAAAAATAACAAAAATGTTACCAAATTTTGTATTTTATCACCCAACATTGCAAAATCTAAAAAATAAAAAATAAAAACAAGAACTATAATCTCATAGCAAGCTGGCAAATTAAGCAATTGTACGAAACATGCCAACTACGGAAAAAAGAAGAAAGAAAAGAAACTATAGAAGAAACATGAGAAAAGTAAAGAAATCTGAACTAAGAAAACAATTCAAAAAGCATTAGAAGATTCGCAAACCCATTATTTATGGTCTGAAGAACTCAAACTACAAAATAAAGGAACAAAATTTGATAATAAATTGACCAATTATGAAATGTAAAACAGCAAGCTACAAAGATTTTATGTTGTAGATGCAAGCCGTCAGAAAACTGAAATCAAAACATTGAAACGAAATCTTCAAAAAAAAAAAAATCAGAGTTATAAAAGAAAGAAATAAAGAAATTTGAACTAATAGAACTCGAAACAGCACTAAAAAGAATTCCCATAGCCCATTATATGTGATTTTAACAACTCATAAATAAAAAAGAATACAATTCATTAATAAATTAACACATTAAGCAGATTAAACATCAAGTTACAAAAATCTTCTTGTATAGATTCAAGCCATCAGAAACCCAAAGAGGAAAGAAAACATTGGAATGAAACCAAGACTAGGAGCACCATTTTTAATTTCACCAACCTACTTAAGAAATAGATTTTGTTATGTTATTTATGAAAATGTTTGGGCATAAAAGCTTTTTGGAAGCATATTAAAAGTTTTCATATATTTATTTTTATAAGTATTACGATGAATATATTTTAGAATCTCGGCAAAGAATGTAGAACACTTTAATTTGCAAAGAATGAAGAACCTCCCTCAGTCCCTCCCTCCCTCTCTCTCTCCCCACTTTTGCTATCTTGAAGAATCTATAACATAATCACAATTTCTAACAAAATTAATATTACTCTAAAAACAAATAAACTAGGAAGCAAACAGAACAACTAAAATAAAAAATTTCATGAACTACTTGCGTTATACATACTACATCAAAATATAAGCATTGTCAAAAATAGCAAATGATCGTGTTTGAAATGATTATGCAACACTTTTGCTTTGTAGTGGTGTTGGATGCCTCGTCCTGCTTTTATATTTTGCTGATTCTTCAATGAAATCTCGTTGCTTTTCAAATGATCATGAGGTTAAATTTTCTATAAATTTAGCGAGAGTGTAAATCAAGGTGTTTGAAGTCAATTTTCAGTTATGTACATCAGATTAGTTTGACGTATGGAAATAAGTTAACGCGTATTGAGCACAGAATTCCCTATATCAAAAGCTTGCTCATTCAACATCATTCCTCAGCGTATTACTAGTCGTTAAAGCCAATGGATTTCACGCACATCAAAGTAATTTTAATGATAAATGCGCAAGTCTGACAGGAAATTTAAGAAAATCTTGCTCATCCAACATCATTCCTCTGCATAATGCTACTAGTCAGAGCCAATGGATTTCACACATCAAAATAATTGTTACAATAAATGCACAAGCCTGACAGGAAATAAGAAAAAGGTTATTGATATCAGCATTCTGTTACCGTTTATCAAATTTCACGACTAAACACCGCATAAGTAATTATCAACACTTTCTGTAGTTATAAAAAAGTTGCAGATATTCCCCTTCTTAAATAATGCTCTAAACCACAAAAGAACTACTGATTCATAGGTCAGTAAATGCTCTGGAACGCTTCAAATTTAAATCATTGGGATGAGACTGCAAATGAGGAATACATTTAAACAAAGTGTTTCTATATCTCACTTAAGGAGGAGGCATTGGAAAAGCTTAATAAGAAATAAGGGAGGTCTACATTCTTCTAAGCGTTGCAGCATCACCACAAAATTCTCCTCAAATGTAGAATTTATTCACATCACGAAATGATGAGATAAATTAATTTAGAACCAATTAAGAACATGAAAAGGGTACACAAAATACATAAACAAACTTACTCACATCAATCAAGTTCGAAACTTTCCGAGTTATACGCAACTTTCCACGGAAAATTAATAGTAAAGAGAGAAATTTGCAGCAATAGCTATAAATTTCAAGTTATGTTGAAGTAGAAGTACCTCCAGATCGAGCTGCATGGTCTCCGCGACATGCCGCATTATGGAATGAACAAGCTTGCTCTTGTTATACCTCTCCTCACAAGCCTGAATATCTTCCTCAGAAACTCTTCTCTTGCTGAGATCAATGTAACCCTTCTCCTTGTCAACCCTGAGAACCATAACAGGCTCTTGGCGACCAACCTTGATCAAACTGCTGACACTACGAATCCGACGGCGAGAGAGCTCGGAGAACAAAATCATGCCCTCAATGTTATTGTACTCGAGAAGAGAAACGTAGGCGCCCATGTCGGCAATGTTCTTGACCTGAATCATCACCGCCATGTCCACTTCCGGGTACTTGGCCTCGTACATCCTGCATTCTAAGTTGGGTGTGTTCGTCGCCATTGTTTTCTCTAGGGTTTTTTCTTTTGTTTTTGCGGTGGGGAAGGGAGAGTTTAGCCCAGTTAGATTGAAGATTAAAAGTTTCTGAAGCAGAGACGATAATCTGCTAAAAATGATTGAGGAAAAAATAAAAAAAACAAATTTGGGGCGAGGAAGATGGAAGCTAGGGTTTTAAGAAGAACAATCAGACAAGGCTCAGAGATATAGAGAAGTTAATAAGCGCAGAGTGAAAAGAGTTGGACAGCAACAAAATGAAAATGGAAATTGCGTCGACAGCAGGATTCGAACCTGCGCAGGCAGAGCCCAACAGATTTCGAGTCTGTCTCCTTAACCACTCGGACATATCGACAGGTTCATTGCTAGCTGGCGCAAAGTAATGTATTTATTCCTTTCTTTCATAATGTCAGTATCTCTCCGTTTCTTTTCCTTGGCAATGTACACATCAAATGTGATGAGCTAAATTTGATTCCTTGCCTTCATAATAAGAAATGTCACAACAAACTAACAAAAGCATTTCAATTTCTTTACTTAAAAAGTTTGATTGCAAATGAAATAAAATTTCTCAAAGGTTTTAATAAGAGATGGTTTGTCGAGTTAGAATCCTTCAGATATTCAAGCTTTAAGTATTTTAATAGAATAATTATATAGAATCGTCTATTACTTGGTGGCATAAGATGCTTTATATAAGACAAAATCATTTAGTAAAATTCTTTGTGAGTGTGTGCGATTTGCAGTTTGAATGAGATTTACTTCAAAGATAAAAAGATTAGCACATTGGCATTTGAAATGTGATGGTTTGCTTGTGAGTGCACATCTTAAACTACCTCTATTAGTGTAACAACAAATTAGGCACGGACAAATACAAGTACATACAATACATCAAATCACACACACGTGGCTTGTTCATACATGAGCCAAAAAAAAAAAAAAGAACAACAAGTCTGGATGGACAATTACGCATTTCAAAAGTCAGGTAACTCAATTTTATTTACACTTGCATTTTTTTCAAAATATATAATTGTAAAACTTTTTAATGAACAAATAGCAATTTTATATCAATATAGAATAAAAGTAAACAAAGAAACTAAATAATACGAGAGAAAGAAAAAAAATTCGATAACAAAATGAGTAAACAAGCTTGGATTGAGCTTAAATATAGATATAGATAAATTATAAAAGGGTCATATGAAATATGTTCTTTGTATTAATTACTATTAGTACCTAGGTTTTTTAACTTAGGTCAGACAAAAATTGTATTTGTTACCACTCTAGGTCTTTTTTTTTTTTCTTTTTTTTAATTTGTTTGGATTGTTTTGAAGAGGGTTGCACAAAGAATGCTATCTACACACCGCGTTGCATGAAATTTTACTTTATGAAATTGTAATATGATTTGATACAAAAATTGATGTAGTCATTAAAGTTGATATAATTGGCTTAAACGAAATATCTCAAGTTTAGTTATTAGCCTTGAAAATTTGAACTTGTTCTCCAAGTATAATCATGCTCCAACTAATGTATTTAGAAAGCAAATATTATCCCTATAACAATCTCTTTCAAATAAAAGATCATAAAGCTTTAATTCTTACTTTCATGATAGAATAAACATTTGAAATAAGTAAGTCCTTTAGGTTGAGTACCTGAAAAATAAACATTTTTTTCAAGTTATTGGCAAAAATTTTAATGAATTGTTCCAGGCAGATCATGGCTCTTTTAAATGAAGTTGACTTCATTTAATTAAAAAAATACGTCCCTAATTTTTTTTCAGTATGTTTTTGTTTTTTACTTTCTAAACTTATATATATATATAAAACCGAAGTGGAAGTGAATGAAGGCTTTTGTGAAATGAGATAAAGACATTTTTATTTTTGTCATGCTTTCTTGCAGTTTGAAGAAGATAAAAGTTTGGCAAGAATCAACAAGGTATTTTATTGTTAATTTTATTTTATTTTTCCTATTGGCTATGACATTTAATATTTATTACTACTAAACCAAAATGTATAATATGAATGTATATTTCCTGCAATATACATGTAAGGTTTTATCAAATCTTTTTGTTAGAGTATTTATAACTTTTTTATAAATATCAAAAAATTTAATTAAAATTATCCCGTGAAAAAAAATTTATTGAATTTGTCTATTACTTTTTTTACAAAACTAGTTAACATAAATACTTTCAATTGACTTCCGTCTCTTACGTCAATGAACACGTGAACAGTGATTGAAGAAGGAAGTTAGCCCAAAAAAAAAAAAGAAGGTCAAAAATTTAATTTAAGCTTTTTGTACTCGATATCCAAACACCTATCGCCCACCGTGGGGCTCGAACCCACGACCACAAGGTTAAGAGCCTTGCGCTCTACCTACTGAGCTAGACGGGCTGTTGTGAAAACTCCGCAATCATATAATATTTGTTAAAATAATCGTTGCTTCGTCTCCCACAGAACTCAGTTATTTAATAATTATAAATGTTATCATCATATAAAAAAAATATGAATGTAATAATCAGTATAAAATTTTCTTTTATGACCCAATATCATAAAATTCATAAACTTCGAAGTTTTTCTCCATTAAGTACCGTAGTTTCTTTAATTTGATTGACTATTTCAAGTTAAACAATGAATAGTTGACTATAGATGAAAATTTTGAAGTTCACAGGCTTTGCAATAATAGGCTAGGGCTAAACTTTTGATACATACATACATACATATATATATATATGAGTCATTTTGTGTGCATTGGTCATACATACTTTTGAACATAAATCTGTAAATTAATGTCCTATTTGTGTTCATTTTTCACTCTATTTTCATTAAGTTATAAATTATAATTTTTTTAAAAAAAAAAATAACCAATTTGTATAGGGAATTTCAAAATTAAAAATTTGTATACAAGCTAAAGATATTCATGTACATGGTACTTTTAGGAACTTACTAGCCGACTTCTAAATTTATACATGTAAAATCATATATTAAATACAAGATCCAAATTTTGTAATTAAAATCTAATTAATACTCATATTTTTCTTTTAAATATATACTAATTAAAAGCGTATGAGGAAGTAGAAGTTCTTAATGGAAATCCTAGACTTTTATGTATGTGTTTGCTCTAATTCACTAATTGACCATCTTAGCTCGAACCAAGCTACTTTGTCCATATTTGAGTTGAGGTGGTGAAAATGAACAAGTCATGTTAGAATAAGTCACTAGCTCAGCTCGAACAACTAGCATGAACAACAACCTCCAAACAGCCTTGAACATTTTTTAGTTGGGCAAAACACATGCAGGTCAATTTTAAGAAAGTCACACGATGACAGCCACTCAAACATATAACAAGTTCGCAATAATTGGGCACTTGGACATGTTGGTAGCTTAGAAGCGAAGACTTCTAGGACATTTCCCATGGAGTCATAATGTAAAATCTAGAAGCAATATTATCTTTTTCACCTCGGGTCTAAAACTAATTTAGAAAATGTGCTAATTAATTTATTTGAATAAGACATTGCATTCTTCTTCTCTATCATAGATAGAAAATGTCTCTCACATGCAAGAGAAGTCCTCTATAAATAAACCTGCGATATTCCATATGAGATATATATATATGTATATATATGTTTTGGCATAGCCATTGCTCTTTCTTTTTCCCTAGGTCTCTTCTTTTACTTTTTTCAAGTCTTTTTCACTGAGCTAGCAGTTCTTATTATAGTTGAAGTACTTTCTCAACAGGGTTATTTTCACCATTGTATTGTATTCTATAGTGTTGGTCAATTTTTTCAACAATAATAGACTTCGTCTACATGGGGAAAATGATTGAAACTATAATTACTCTACAAATATTGCTAAGAATTCAAACCACAACAAATGAAAGAGCATCAAGCTTAGCTAGTAGTGTAAATGGTTAGACATACATCAAAAGAAGAAGGGTTCTACTAAAAGTTTGCCTGCCTCACTGTCGTTGAATAAACTCTTACAGATGGTGTTTGAGCATTAACAATGGTTAGAGCGATTCATCCTCAACGACAACCACAAGGAATTAAAAATTGTGAAGATGATGCAATTCCTTAGTATTTACTTTAAGCTTATGGAGATGAGTACCAGTTGTCCAAAAGGTTGAAGTAATGAGCTCTTCTATTATGAGACTTGCAATTATATTTCGATACGAAGAAAAGGAAAAACAAATCAAACTCATCTTATTTCCAACCAAAAGATTTGAGACAACCAAGTCTACATATTTCAATCTATTATGAGCAACACCAAGGAGCTCAGCTTGGCCATGCAAGGTATATACCAATCTCTTATCATTGTTCGTTAAAGGAATCCTCTAAGTTATCCTCACAAAAAAATGTTTGGGTGCATTAAAACATATAAATACAAGTTAGATCTCTAAAAAAACAGGCAAGAATTAGAAATCATAGATAAGGTTCAAGGGGTAAAATGATGCTATGATGTGTTAAGAGAACTCTTAGAATATGAACTTAAAAGTGGTTTTGGAGGCTAAAATAAAGTATAGTACATACTTTCAATCAGCTCACCCTTAAGTTTATGGAATGCTTCACAAATATATATATATATATA
>JAJIYU010014657.1:0-13095 GCA_030144865.1 Tinospora cordifolia
GCCCGCCTCTCGGATGGCCCGCCTATCATTGCAAGACTTAAGGGCAATATGATAATTATGCCCTTTGAACCGTGTGGGCTCAGGGACTGGGGGGTGGAATTTTACATGAAGCTTTGATCTTTGTATGTTATAGCTCAAGCATTACATTAATTGTACCCCATGATGTCACAAAATTTCCTTGAGAAGACCTGAGGTACCTCTTTAATTTGGCATATGCACTCTCTACCCTATTCGTTGTTGTGTTCCCAAAGTATATCACTTTATCAGTTCGAGCCTTAACAAACCTCTCTTTAAATTGATTCAACTAAGTATTTTTCAAATATGTAAGTACATTATCAAATGCACTATACTCGGCTTCCACAACTTGAAGCTTTTCATTATACTCAGCCTCTGTTAAATTGTTTACCAAGGCATTCTACTTCTGAAGAAATTCTTTGAAATCATCATCTTTCTTAAACATTTCTTTGGTGTTAGTCAATACATTCCTGTTAATGTGTCATGTACCCAATAAATTAGGGCAATTGGAAAATACATGGTCAACTGCATTTATAAGGGCCAAATCTTTGTCAGTAATAGTCATGTTTGGCCTAAGAAATCCATCAATCAACTCTTTTAATCTCACCGGACACCAACTGAAATTATACTTTTTTCAACTGACATGTACCCAAATATAACAGCAAATATCATATATATAGATGTCACCCCAACAATTTATACAACTGGATATTTGTATATATTTGTCTTATAGGTACAATCAATTGAAAACACTTCAGAAAAAGTTCTTAGTAGTTAGTAGCTCAACTGAACCCAAAATATGTCTTTCACTACATTACTTTCACTTTCACACCTATGCCATTTGGTGTATTGTGTTTCATTCAACTTGCGTAATAGTCATTGCATTTGTGTCCTACCCATAACTTCTATTAATCTTTGCTTCTGTCTTGCATTATAGATAGTCCTCAAGGTGAATGAATTCGTCAAATTTCTTTCCTTTAACGCCATCAATATCTCTCTTGGTCGTGCATTGTCTTTTGTCATTTGCAACATCACATCAATCTTATCATTGTCCATCCATATTCCGTCACTCAGATTCTTTTCATTCAATAAAAATGGAGAACCACACTTCTCAGTCCCTCTGTCGGATCTTCCTTTTACTTTCTTGTCACTGTCCACATCTTGCCTTTTTGCTCCTTTCTTGTACGACACATCTCCTTCACAAGCAAGATTTACTCTTGCTCATCTACCATTTCCTCCGACATCTGAGTTTTTTATAGTTACTACAAACACATTCATCTTTCCCGTATTTTGTGCCCACGAGATCATTTCCTTCCATGCACTAAATGGTCCTGCCGGGGTAAATTGCTCCATATAATCGACAATAATGTTGGTGTATTCTTCTTCAACCTAAAATTATCAAAATAAATATTTTTTAGTCAAGGGAGCAGAAATAAATTGTGACGACCTCCCTCAGGACTTATTGACATTGCCATCATCCAGGCACATGCCCCCAGAACCCCCTTCAAGACTTATTGACATTGCCCTCATTTGAGCACTCTAGGCTAGGTGTTTAGTCACAGGTATTGTCCCATTCCCTAGGGGTTTTTATTTCACCTCCGCGGAGATTCAATCCTAAAACCTTGGGGGTTAAGTATTCAAATCCTTTCTCATCCACTACCATTGGGCATGAGTGAACACCTAGCCTAGAATGCTCTAATGAGGGTAATGTCAATAAGTCCTGAAGGGGGTTCTGGGGGGCCGTGCCCAGATGGTGGCAATGTCAATAAGTCCTGAGGGGGGTCATCACAATAAAAAATGCCTTCTATTGTGACGACCTAATCATGACTTATTGCCATTGCCATCATCTATGGGCCCACAGAACTCTCCTTAGGGCACTCTGTGCTAGGTGGTCACTCAAAGGTATTATCCCCTCTCCTAGGGGTTTTAACACGCCTTCGCAAATATTTGAACTCAAGACAATAGGGGTTAAGTACTTAATTCATTCCTCATCTGTTACCATTGAGCCAAATTGGATAAAAACTCATCCTTCATGAAAAATGGAAGAAAAAGGAGCCCCCTAGTTAGGACATGGAAAAGTCCTGCTATGAAAAAAGAAAGAGCTGAAATCAACAAATTAATTGTTTTTTTTTTTTTTTGCAGTTTCTCAATGGTAGCAGATGTGGAATGATTTGGGTACTTATCCCCTAGGTTCCAGGATCGAAACTCCGTGAAGGCGAAATAAAATCCCAAAGGGGACGGTACCTAGCCCAGAGTGTCTTACGGGAGGTTCTAAGGGCCCAGGTTGGGGTTGTGACATAAAAAAATTGAATGCCATAGATATAGTCTCGGTCGAACAAGGCCGAGACTCATAGGATGAGTCCCGGTGTCGAGGCCCCTTCCCTAGGTCGAAGGGCAACCCGACCGTTATAGTAACCCAACGAACCCACTCAGCGAGTCAAGTTTGTCCAATCACTATTAAGTCTTTCTAATTATAGCAACAAGTGATATCAGAATAATTTAAAGATTTATTTCATAGAGTATGAAAATAAGCAAACATTACAAGGAGTTGTCGTTTATACATTACATATTATCTTGTTTCAAAAATACACAGTTGATCATTATTTACATATATTGAAATAACCAACATATAACAAAAACCAAGGAAAAGGAAAGGAACCACCAAGGGACTAGGCTACCACCAAGCCTTTCCCTTTGTCAGACATAGAGGAACCTGAAATGTTAATAGAGTAGCGAGTCTAAATTTTAACATCGCTCAGTGAGTAGTAAAACCAGTATGTTACATATAACCAACATTCCAAAAATAGTGCATGTATGCATGATCAGTAGTGATGAAATAGTGCTTGAAAGCACAGCATAAAGTAAAAGCAGTTATAAATAATGCAACAACTTAAAGAAGAATATTTTAAATACATGCTAGTTAAAAACTGTAACTGGGCTAAGGTTTCAAATTATCAAATCCAACCCTATGGTCATCGCTCGAACAAGTCATAAGTTAGGCGTACTAGTCACTCAAGTAGGTCATAAGCTAGATGTATTCCTCGAATACCCTAACCCCGCGCTCAGTCCTCGAGTGTCGTCACTAGAGTTGGTCGAAAGCTAGACATATTGATCATATGCCCTAACTCCATGCTCCGACGTTGAGTTTAATTTTAATCACAACGTGTACCCTAACCCTACACTCGGACTTCGAGCTTATGGTCTCATTTTCGGTGTACATTTGTATATACTTCAAACTAATTGATGTCACTCAAATCACATGAAACCATTAAACCCATGTCATTCACTCATGTTTTATATAAGGAATACAAGTTAAAGTAAACACCTAAATTAAACTACTCACCTCGGGTTCCGCATAATGATGTCCTGTCGACACTCAGCCCAGTCCTGTATTATACGCTCGAATCTATGTTATTTAGACTCAATTTTAGTTCTTTTGAAAAATGTGGCTCAACTCTAGTTCCACTATCCCTAATCGATCTCGATTAACCCAAATTTGGCGCGATCAAATTTGGTCAACCAGTCAAACTTGGTCAACTGGTCAAACTTAGTCGAAATTACTCAACATGATCAATTTTGGTCATATTTAGTCGACATGGGTCAATTTGGGTTAAATTGGGCCAAAATAGGTCAAAATTGGGTTAATTTGGTCAAAATCCTTAATTTTCTACACTAAGTCAAATTTCTAGCTTTATATTTCATCTATGCAGCAAATTTTTTAATTTTTCTACAATCAATCTGTGCATCGGATTTATGCAAAATTTTTCATATTTGATCTACATCCTCTAAATATTTACGAAAATGTTAGATTGAGATTTTTGGGCTTCATTTGATAGTTTTTTTTAAGTGAAATATCGCTAACTTTACATTCTTAGATTTTATGTGATAAACAACCATTGTTCATGTACATTGACCCACGTACCCAACTAAGATTGGGACAAAATTTGGTACACTTGTTTTTGGGATACCAGTAAGGTCTCCACCAAATTTCAGTTCAAAATACCGACGTTTGGTCAATCAATTAATCCCCCAAAGTCTCAACTGTATAACAAATTTTTCTATGTTCATGTTTTTCCTTGATTTTCAAGTGTTTATTTTCCCTCATTAAACCACTAATTAAAGGCTATTTCTTAACCTATTATAAGTGTCATGATCACAAAACATCCATCTGTTAAGACCCGTTCAAAATAGTGAGCACATGTGGCTAAAATCCTAAAAGTACTAGAATGCTTATGTACGGAGGCGACTTTGCATGTATAGAAAATCATGATTACAAAAGCTTAGGGTATGGGGTTTATGCTTTCTTGTAGCCTCAAGTGTGAGAATCAAACACCCCAAGATTCAGCTCAATCTGACGTTCCTAACAACCTCAACCATTGCCCCAAAATTGGTTCTAATACATTTTTTGTTGTCACAGTTAGTAAGCAACCAAATTCAACACCTTGTAAACCACACTCAAGAGCTTAGTTTTCGTTTTCCAATAGTTGGAACTTGAAATACACATGACAAAGATGGGATAGGGTGTTTTTACTTCAAGAAATGACCTCATATTGGCTAGTGAATACCCCTCCAAAGTTTGGATCAACACAATTACTCTACTCTAGCTTTTTAATTATGTTGAACAACTCACTTTGGTGGTCTTTTTGTCCCTAATGGTTAGGGGTTTGGACGAAGGGAAAACATGATTTTGTAGAGGGAAGTGAAAGGTTTCCAATGGCAATAATATCAGGCAAAATGGGTTTGGAACAAAGAAGAACGAAGCTACTGAAGTTGGGAAGTTCAAATTGCAAAAATGCAGAAAAATTGATTTTTGTTGCATGTTGGAAGGCTCCTTGCATGGCCAAATAGCTCGCTACATGGCTCATGGGTTGTCATGCAAGGTGCTTTATTGGCTAGGCTTAGAGCTCTGGCCGGCAGCCTTACTATACGGCCAAGCCATAGCCCCAAAACAGGGGTCGTTGCTTGGTTTATTGGCTGAAAATTGCTGGAAATGAAGAGGAAAAGAAGGAAAAAGAGGGAAAGAAGAAGGTGTTGGGCTAGTTGGCTGGGTAATGCGTGGGTCAGCCCACGTGTTGAATTCGGCCCGCATGGGCCAGGCGACCCGTGCGTCGTTGCAGCCTACATAGGCCGAGAGACCCGTGCGCCTTTTTTGGCCTGCATGGGCCTCACAGCTCATGCGCCAAAAGTCCACCCTCTTTTTTCTTTTCTTTCTTTTCATTTCATTCCCCTTTTTCTTATTCTATATATATATATATATATATATTCAATTTTTTCTCCAAAATCACATATATTCTCCATATACTCCAAATTCTAATGTTTAAACATTTTTTCAAAAAAATTACATATTTTATCTAAAAATCAATATTTTCTCTCAAAAATCAAATAATTATCCAAAAATTTATTATTCATTTCTGAAAATTAAATAATCACTCCAAAAATAATACTTTTCTCTCTAAAACCACATTTCTTCAATAATTAATGCATTCTCTTTTCAAAAATTATATTTCTCAATTAATCTAAATTTTTTTCAATTAAATGAGTAAAATTAGATAAAATTGAAAAAATTCATATAATTTCATTAAAATTTAAAAATATATATATAAGAATACATATATCAAACTCATCAACTTGGTGTCTAAAAATATGGGTCGTTACACTTGGTCACCGCTGGCCGAGACCCACTACATAAGCCTCAGCCATGCAAGGCCAATATAGAGTTCGAAATGTACCCTCGAAAACACGATTTTTAATTCAAAATGACATAGAAAAATACTTCATTGACGCCTATAGTGTTTGTAGAATTTGTTGCTTGTGTCATTTTTTTTTTTTTGAAAATCAGCTAAATCTTGATCCAAATGAGTGATCTAATATCAACAACAAAAATGAACAAAAATGTCATTAAATTGGTTTTTTTTTAACAATTACAAACTTAAAAGCTCACTTAGAATGCAAACCTTGCAAAAAACTAGATGGAATCTTGTCAGAATAGTCATTGAAAGCTCGTCAAAAATGGATGCTCTTCCTCTCCGTAGATGACAAGGCAATGATAGGACCGGATTAGTGGGTTATGGTGGGGTGGATGAAGGTATTTGATGATAAGTAGGATGTTAAATGAAGAGGAGTTTAGTCATTTGACACAAGAATAAATTTGGAATAAAAATATGGGGTGAAGAGAGTCACAATTTGAGCGAATATAGCCTCACTCTTTTATTTTTTCTTTCTTTTATCATGTTCAAAAGGACTAGTGCTTGATAAAGTTGAGGTTAAAAACCTGGCCGGGAAAACTAGATATGGGAGCAGATCTTGCTGGAAATGAACCACTACAAACAATATGTATGGCTAGGTTTTCACACATGATCACAATTTTTGGAAATGAAAAAAAAAAATTAATAGAAGGTCAACTTGGTCGTTACAGCTATTTACCCCCTTTTTCGTGTACTAAAAAATGCACTCCCTAGTGAAAGTGCTCATGAATGCTCCAAAATGTGATTTCTCTTGTAGTGCACTTCATTATTAGGATACCTTATGAAAAAGGCCCTTTATTCTATTTTGCCCAAAAAATATATATATATATATATATATATATATATATATATTCTTGGCCGATCAAAACTTTACATTTAACAAGTGTTAAAGTGTGAAACCTATTTTGACATTGAAGAAAAGATTAATTGCTTTCATGTGTTCAAAGTTTTCTTTACCTCTTATTTTGTGCAAATAATTTATCCTTTGAGATTATCCTTTGGGATACATTTTGTATTTTCAGAAGTTGTAAAACATTGTTTATAAAATAAGAAAACTTCATTCTACATACTTGTGCATTATTTTAATTATTTTTGCCTAATTGTACTTGGAGGTATAATTCAATCAAACTTCATATGCTTCATTTATATTTTTTTGTAAAGTTTGAATGCATATGGGAAAGGTTTCACACAGTATCCAATTTTGAATTAGTATTGAAGCGGTATAATGGCAGGATTCACAACTGCAAACTAAGGGCACAATTGATGGCTCTGTAACATAATCAACTTATTAAACTATTCTATATTAAATTATTTCTCCTAATAATTTACATTGTCCTGTAAAAGACTCACAATCATATCAACCGATTATTTAAACTATTTATAATAAATAATATATAAAATATAAATCTATTTTCATAATACATAAATTTAAACTATTTACACTTAAACAAAAAATATATGTGATTATTTAAATTTTTGAAAAGTGATATATTTTATTTTTATAATTTATTTATTTATTTTTGAAATATTAACTTTTTAATTTTAAAGAAATGTTATCTAAATTTTTAAAAAAATTATATGATATTTTAAATTTTATGTTAAAATTATATACATATTTGTAAATAATAGATTTATTATATAATAAAATATAATGAAGTATTTGTAACTAATGAGAGAATGAAAGATTGCAAGTAGAGAAGTCTTTTTGAAAAGAGAATAAGTATAAAAATTTGTTGGCGAGGAACAAAATCTTTTGGTGGATGAAGTAGTATTTATAGTTTTTTTAATTAAAATATTAAAAATAATACAAAAAAGGTTAACAAATAAAAAAAATACTACCCATTGCAAATACAACAGCTAGTTTATATGCATATATAAGAGATAGGCGTTGAGACATCCTGAGTCGAATTAGAGGTGGTAATTCGTGTCATCGTGTCATAAATAGGTTGTGTCGTAAACGAGTCATGTCATATATATTGTAAACGGGTTGTGTTGTAAATGGGTCGTGTCACAACCGTGTTTATAATCATGTACCTGTATATGACCTATTTAACTTTTTATAATCAATTTTTAAAATAATTTTTTATAAAAAATATTAATAAAAATATAAAATATATTAAAAATTTTCAAAAATATATCTAAAAAATAAATAAATAAATTACACTATCAACAAATTAATCAATATATTAATTTTAAATGAACTTATTTATAGTTTATCTCTTAACTTATGTATAATTGTGTTAAACGTGTTATTTTCGGGTTTATCAGATTATCCTGTTTATGATCAGCATTTAGTCGTGCGTAATCATGTTTGACTCATTTTGACCCAAATTCATTTATGCTAAACCCAAACTCGTTAATTTCGTGTCGTATTTGTGTCGAATTATCGTATCGTGTCACAAATTGCCACCCTAAGTAGAATGTGATAGCAGGACTCCCACGTGTCAGTGTAGTCAAATGTACGAGTTTAAGTTGCATCCATAGGTTGGATTAGGATATTAAATTGAAATAATTCTAATAAGCCTCGATTGGGTAGTGAAGTAGGTTGCGGGCGCAACCACTAATAGCTCGCTGACTTAGCGCACTTTACTTTCAATGCACTTAATTTACCTTGTCAATTTAATTTATTTTTAGTTAAAGCTTCAAAGGAAGTTGTCATCCCTACTTAGGCTACATTTCAAGCTAGAGGCATTACCAAATAATGTCAATAATGAAAATTTAACCAAATCAATTATGGAGCTTTAAGTTGATCGTGCTAAAAGTGCTTACTTTACTTATTTAATAAAATTTGAGTCTCGTTAAATAAACTTCACTCTAAAAATTTAATCACCCAACTTTCCTTTTTTTTTTGTAAATTTTTTAAGTTTCATTTATATATATATAATGGATTTTATATTGTAACTGTAACATCTCAACTCTCAAATCGGATCCCCTATCACGTGATATCGGGTTAATGCGGAGAGGCGTTCCTTTGGTGGAGTTGCCTCACGTGCGGGACATTGCCCGTTAAGAGCCGGAATGTTAAATGAGTTTCCTGTCAATTTCTTTTAAGACAATTTCAAAATTCAGATAAACATTTCTCAAGTAATTGCATGAAAATATATTTTCTATTGCGTACATAGTCAAACCATCTTTCTACATTGTTCACTAGACCTTTACAGTAAACTAAACAAAGACCAGAAATTAAAAATTAGAAATGTCGTAGCAAAATAAATTTTCAAAAATTCAACTAAAACTGCATACTTCATATATATGGGATGACTTAACATTTATATCAAAACATGGAAATAGTTTAGGTCTCAAAATGAAAACACTCACTTACGAGTAAATTGTAAAGTAAAACACAATAAGTGCAAGCTTTGTCTGTTCAAATTACAACAAAAACGAAACTCGAAGCCAAATCGCATCGACCTTTAAGTACGGTCACCTCAACACTACTCAAACTGACTGGTACTGATCACTGTACTCCGTTTCTATGAGTACCTGAAGAATAAAGATTGGAGTGAGCTCAAAAGCCCAGTGAATCTTTCCTACACATCACACACATTATACAGATCAAAATTCAAAACATTACAAACACTTTCACACATTATGTGTTTCGAACATTCATTTGGTTTTGGTTGAAATCTAAGACCGGAAGAGTGTTGAGATCACTCTCGGTATTTCCCGTGATCTGATCTAACAATAGAAAGTCTCAAGTATTATCTAAAATTAATCATCTCTCAGTATCACAGTCCAAGAGAGAGTACTTCTAGCAACCTCGTATTGGCTCCCAAAGACTTCTAGTTATCGCAGACAGCCCAGGATTTGAAATATTTACGATCCACCTTGTGGCTGGTCGATCTCAAGCAGTGACATATAAGAGATGTCACCTCGATCCGCTTTGGGTTCGTCAATCATACCGGTACGTAGATTCTTAATAATCTTTTAACCTTATTTTAATTTTTTTTCAAACAAGTTCAATCATCCCTAAGCATTGCACCATACAATAGAAAATTAATCAAATTATGCATGAAATTTAATAGCAGTTCAAATAAACAATCAATATTATAAAAATGCAATTAATGTGGCAGTCAAATCAATAAATAATGCCACCTAATTCATTTCTTCTATTTATGCATGCCATAAAATAATCATGCGTGAAATGAAATGGTTCATCATTCATCACACTATCATTCAAGCACACTAAACAATTTCAATCAATTTTATGATGAAATTCTAATTAACCCAAAACTATTTAACAAATGCTTTAAATTTTAAATCTATATAGTACATATGAGCAAAGAAATCTCACCCACCTAAAAATGTTGGATCTCCTTTGTGTCACCTCGTAGAGGGTTCTTTACACTCCAAAATTATTAATTTGCAATTAACTATCAAGATAATAAATTGTACGTTTTAATTACTTTTCTAAAATAATTTAAAACAATTCTAGGTTTTAACACCCTTAAGCTCTCATATCTACTTTATTCAAAAATAGAATCTTTCCCCAAACATCGTTATTTCTATTATACCCCAAAATAAATCTAATCTAGGTTCACTGAACCTCTAGAATTTCGCTCAAAACTCTATTTTTATTTTCAAAGAAGATTTATTCATATTCAACTAATTTCACTCATATCAAAGTAAGGTTTCTAAATCTGAAAATAAAGATCATTTTAAATATTTTCTAGGTCCTCTGTGTTCAACCAAATTTGGTTAAAAAATACTTCTAAGCTTATATTGTAGAAAAATAATACCTCTACTATCTTAAACTTTCAATCTGAAAATAAAAACTCTACTAATTAATTCTCAAGCTTCTACAATTCATTCGCTTCCAAATAAATTTATTTAGATCAGAACTAATAATTTAAAAACACTAAAACTTGAATTTGGGTTCCAAATTTAGATCTTTAACTAGGGGTAGCTCTAAATATTGAAATCCTTTCTTCACAGGCAAATAAATCAAATAATAAATTTAAAATAAATCTCTGAACTCCCTTAACTTCGATCGTATCATTCCAACATCCATCTAAAATAATCCACAAGCATAATAATTTAGTGCTAAGAAGAATAAGATTTTTGGGCTTCAAACCTTAAGCCAAAAGCTCCCAAAATTAGTTGATTTCCTGTTTCGGAGCTTTCCAAATATCTTAGTCTATTCTTTACATTCTAAACAATTTAAGTAGTTGATTTAAGATTAATAAAATTGTAAAGTTGAATAAATTAATCTTTATACCTGCTAAGCCCTGATTTTCAGTTTCAAAACCCTTCTAATTTAGATTTCGACCTCCAAAAATCTATTTCAATCGAAAATTACTATTCAACGGTCCATAAAGTTAAAACTAAATGAGACAAACTTTGTTCAAGCGAAGGAAATGAGTTATTATACCTATTCCTGACACGTTCCAAATGTCGAAACCCCTTCGCGACGTGTTATTCACGGATCTAGGCATCACTAGGGGTGTAACCCACCCGACCAACCCGACCCGACCCGACCAAACCCAAACATTTCGGGTCGGGTCGGGTCGGGTGTGAACATAATATCGGGTCGGGTCGTGCGGGTTTAGTATTACTATCGGGTCGGGTCGAGTTTACAGGTTGAAGGTCGTGTCGGACCCGACCCGACCCGACTTCATCACATTGGCAAGGTTTTTTTTTATTCTTCTTTGTTTTCTTCTCAGAGCACTAGAGCAGATTGCAGGTTTTCTTCTCTAAATCGCAGAGCAGCAGCTGCAATCGCATGTTTCTTTTCTTTCTTTTTTTTCTTTTTTGAGTCTTCTTCAGTTCTTCTCTAACAACAAGCCGTGATCCAATGAATGAACACTAGAGCGGATTGCAGCTAGAGCAGATTGAAGGTTATTTGAGCACTAGAGCAGATTGCAGGTTTTTTTTCTTTGTTTTCTTCTTCAGTTTTTTGAGCACTAGAGAAGATTGCAGGTTTAGTATTGCAATCACAGGATTTTTTTTTTTTTGGGGTCTTCTTTTAATCGCAGATTGCAGCTGCAGGCCTTTTTTTTTTGTCTTCTTCTCAAATCATAGATTGCAGCTGCAGGGGTTTTTTTTGTTTTCTCTCTTTTTGCCGACTGCAGAGCTCTCAGTCTCACCATTCGGTTTGCCGGCTGCAGATCGCTGCCTCGTCTTATTGGTCTTCTTTTTGCCGGCTGCAGAGTTATCTTTTTTTGGTCTTCTTCTCAAATCGTGACTAGCATCTTAGTCTTCTTCGTCTTTTGCCTTCATCTTCGTTTTCTCTCTTTTTGCCGGCTGCAATCGCAGATCGCAGTTAAACAATCGCAGATCTTCATTTTCTCTCTTTTTGCCTTCATCATCACCACCTAAACAAATTCAGTCTGGTTTTCTCTCTTTTTGCCTTCATCATCACTCGATTAACCTGACCCACTCGACCCGACCCGACCCGACATCGGGTCGGGTAGGTTAAGCCATTTGGTCGGGTTGGGTCGGGTGGAAAATAAAGTCACCCGACTAGATCGGGTCGAGTGACTTTTGGTGTTCTCACCCGACCCGACCCGACCGTTTACACCCCTAGTCATCACTGTGCTCAGATCTGCCCAAAAACGAAAACCCCTTTGTTGCAGTTCGTTCGTTGTGCAGGAAACACAGCAGCTGCGATGCACAACGCAGCTGCGATGCACAATGCAGCTGCTTCTGTTCTTCGTTCGTCCAAACGCACAGATCGCAATTGGATTTCTTCTTCGCGCACACATAGAGTGCTGGTGCGTTTCTTTTTCTTCGCACACCAAAAACCCAGCAGCTCATTTTCTTCGTTCTTGACGGACCAGCAGCAGCAGCAGCACGTATAGCTGTTATTAATTCTCTGTTTCAGCTTCGTGTTCATCTTCATCTTCAAGCCCTAGAACGCACAAACAGCAACGCACCAATAGATTTTGTTCTTCTTCATTTTGATCCAAAGGCTACAGCCATGTTTCTTCTTCATTCTTTGTCTGGACGTATCAACAACAACAACCAGCCGTTGCTAGTTTTCTTCTTTTTCATCTCCCTCGTCACGACCTAGAACACACCCATGTACCAGTTTCTTCTTCGTTCTCACCAAATCGCACCAACTTATTCAACCAAGATCAAATCTAGGGCATCAACATCAATCTTTCCTTTCCTCTGTTTGATCGTCACACCGAGCCCACAAAACCCCAAATCATAGTCGCTGAAATTTCCGTTCTTCTCTTCTCCTTCTCCTCGTTTGATCGTCACAAATTGAGAAGTTTCTCACTTTTTCTTTCGTTCTTTGTTCGCCCAAAACAGAGCACGCGATTTTCTTCATTTTTTCGTTCTTTGTTCGCCGTAAACAGAGCACACGATTTTCTTCCTTTTTTTTGTCAAT